>CAAKHG010005594.1:3126-16617 GCA_901007715.1 Dactylopterus volitans
CCCGCCCGCCCCCCCAACCCCCCCCGCCCCCCCCCCCCGCCACCACGACCCCGCCACCCCACCGCGGGGACGCAAACGCCTCCATTATTCATCACCCGTCTCAGGTGACCTCTCATAAACACTCTGTTATCATTTAGGATCCGGTGTCTCATTAACGGCCCTTTTCAGCGTCCTCAGATGCGGCCCCCGTGACTTCAGCGGGTCGTCACACGCCGCCTGTCACGCGCCCGGCTGACCCCACCCCACCTGGCCCCCCCCTCCGACCGCCCGTCACTCGCCCGCCGGCCCGGGAGGTGGAGCGCAGGTGCCGCGGCAGGAAACTGGAGATGCCTCAGCCGGTGGTGGCGAGTTTCAGCGGGCTGTCGTCTCAGGTTTTCGTTTTCGGAGCCCCCTCCCACAAACACAAACACGCGCGCACACACACACACACACACGCAGGTCTCCTTGGTAACTGCGATTGAAGTGCATTTGTTTCATTCGCCACCTGCGTCCAACACACTTCACACACCTCCCCGCCACGTACGCGCGGCATTTAGCAAACAGTGGTGCTGTGTGTGTGTGTGTGTGTGTGTGTGTGTGTGTGTGTGTGTGTGTGTGTGTGTGTGTGTGTGTGTGTGTGTGTGTGTGTGTGTGTGTGTGTGTGTGTCAAGCCTGTTACATAACATACAGGGTGTTGACTATAGAGAGAGCAGGGATTGTCTGGAGCTGGATTTGTCCTACTTCTCTTTTCATGTGCTAATCTTACCTATACATCACCGCCACACACACACATGCGCGCACACACACACCCTTGTGCCCTCTGCAGTGTGAACTCAACGGAATGAAGGGTACAGCGTGTTCCTGGGCTCTCAGAATAGAGCGCCGTTCTTCTGCTGATGCCTGAGCGAAGAAAGCGAGCCGAGCACTGCTGCGGTCTGGTTTCAGCTGCACCCGCAGCAATCCACGGAGCGCGCGCACACACACACACACACGCACACACACACACACACGCACGCACGCAAACTCCAAGCCAAACCAAACAGACACACTGACCCAGAACTCGGTGTGTACACACATTTATGACATCTATGACCGGACTGACTCCACGAGATGCGTGGCCAGTCCCCTTCATTCCTCACTTTTTAAGCCAAACGCACGCAACCTAATCTCATCCTGGAATAGACAACCTCAATCCCGGAAGGAGGAACACGAGGAACTTCGACTTCTCTCCTGGTTGTTTTTGCTGAGCAGAGGAAGCCAAACGCCACGAATGTGGCTGCGTGATAAGATTTCGCACCAGGCTGCCAGCAGACGCCCTTCCCCACTGAGGGCAAAGCAGTAATTTAGAACAATAGAGAGACTGAAAAGTTCTTTTTTTTTTTAGTAGCTTTTTTAGACTCTTTAAGATTTATATCTCTTTAACGAGCTGGGTCTGTTGGCCATTGGACAGCAGATGTTGCGGGGAGCTATTGAGGTCGGCGTGGGAGACGCGTCACATGTGATTGATTTGTAATGCAACAGGTGGAAAACAGAAATAAACGCCTTTTTCTTTTTTTTTTTTATCCCACACAAAAGAAGGTCGTGGGGTCTGTTCTTTGACGTGGAGGCCGACCGCAGATGTCGCGGTCTCACAGCCCCGCCCCGCTCAAAACAGCACTTTGAGATTAGTTTTTGACCGATATTGATAATTTTTTTGTCTATTTGCACCCAGGTGGGAATAAATACACAGCAGCTGTACTGCATGTTTACGACGGCCAGGCTGGCAAAGTTCATTTGACGATCAGGCTTGCCGCGGACGAAGGGTTTTTTTTTTTTTTCAAACAGGACTGCACCCAGGAGATCCTGTTTGGAGTTTACTGTTTTATTGTAGTCTAATTATTTTCACACTTGGATGACCTTTTTATTGTCTCCTCGGGGTTGTATTTCGCAGCTTAGTTATGTTCAGGCGGCGAAGATACTTGGTTCGTTGTAAGGGAAGATGACGTTCGGAGTTTAAATAGACTCCATCCCAAGTGGCTGTTTTTTAATCTTTTCGGAGGAGTTTCTGGCAGAATACTTTCGGGGCAAATTGCTCCCATGTGCCTGGGCAAATAGTGCTGTGTTTACAGGGTCAGGACCAAAGACTGTAAGAAGATATATGCGTATATGTGGCAAGAAACAGGACTGCATCTTTTTTTTTATTAGCATGTTGATTTAGTTTTTTTTTCTCCATTTCATTGCTTAAATCTTCAAATTGGGGAAAAAAAAAAGAAAAGCATAATGTCAATCACAATTTTCTGAACCCAACGATGACTTTTTCAAAAATGCCTCGGAGATATCGAATAAAAAGATAATATTTTGTCACCCTAGTGCACATAAGTGGGATGACCAAAATATTAGGGACACCTCTCAGTGTAACACAATACAGTTCAACAGCAGTAACAATAATTCCAAAATGTCAACACCTCTCTCAAACAGATTCAATAAAAATTTAACATAAAACTCCTCCTGAAGGGAGAATTTATTGCAGGGCTGTTGCATTATATTCAGTGGTGAACATGCAGTGGTCATAATGTTATGGCTGATGGGTGTATGTATTAAACAGGTCTCTCATTTAAGAAGCTGGAACTTATTTCTGCCCTTTTTAGGGAATCAAACAGCAAACCTTCCATGTAATCAGATCCTTAAAAGAATCCAGTCTTTCCACAGAAGCTAAGCTAAGCTAAGCTAAGTATGAACCAGGCTGGGCGGTCTGTTGACGTTCCCATGTTGCCACAAAGCGTTGCCATAGTATCTGACATGCGTTGAATTCAGCCCCATGATCATATCCTGTTGTGAGGGGGTTTGCTGACTCCCATTTCTAATAAGCATGAATCTTATTTTGACTGAGCTCACTGGACCTGGTTGCAGGTACAACGCCGTCACAGGAGAGTGGGCCCAGGACCAGGTCCACATCAAGATGGCTGCCCAGGTACGGCTGCTCTCCAGATAAGAAGGGGGCTTCTTTGCCAGCATTTAAGAGACGTTTTTCAGCGTCCTATCTGTCCGCCGTCTGATCTGTCCTGCCTGGTTTCTCACAGCCGTTCGGGAGAGGGGCCATGAGGGAGTGCTTCAGAACGTAAGTCGAGACCTCCATCTGTCCCCGTCCAGCGGTTATTGCCCTCTTGTCCCAGCTGTGGTGACACTGTAAACAGAGCGGAGTCGTAGGGTGCTCCTGACTGCGGCCTGCGAGGGGTTTGCAACGTTTCGGACGGCTCCTGCTCTTTTCAGTGTAAATAAGAGTGTAAATAATGATACCCGAGGGGGCTTTGGTAAATACGCCCTCGCTCCGCGTCTGCACGCAGCTCTGCTTCTGCTTTTTTTTTTTTTTTTTTGCTTTTACATGACACTGCAGAAACGTCAGGCAAATAGGAATAATGGTCTAATTGTCAATGTTTAATCCTCGGTTATGTGGGAGTTAAAGTGAGTGTCACCCCCCAGCCCCCCGTCCCCATGGTAAAATTCGACTCTGACAAAATCCTGGAGTGCGAAAACAAATCCCCACCCCCTCCTCCCCCCACTACCCTCTCCCTCCTCCGACGGGGCCAAAACAAGTCGTGTCCTAAAAAAAGAATGTAAATGTAGCTCTGAAACGTGAACCGTTTTCCCCATCTTCCCATCGCACGCGCTCAGAGGAGCCTGGGGAGAAAAAAAAACAACAACAACATCGACAACAAAATAAAAACCCATCACCAAAAAACGATTGTGTCCGGGCGGCCGTCGTCGACCTTCTCTGTCTCTCCCACCTCCAGGAAGAAGCTGTCCAACTTCTCGCACAGCAGCCACTGGAAGTCGGCGTCGAACTATGTGGCCAAGCGCTACATGGAGACGGTGGACAGGGGCGTGTACTTCGAGGACGTCCGGCTGCAGATGGAGGCCAAACTCTGGGGGGAGGAGTACAACCGCCACAGGCCTCCCAAACAGGTGGAAGACAGTAGAAATGTAGATGAGGGGGCAGAAGGGGGGCGTGATAGCAATGATGGGACACAAAATCAGTTTTGGTTATGAAATAGAAGCATTCAGAATCTTTAAAATCCGGTTTTAGAATCAGGAGATCTACATTCAAACACAGTCAGAAGATCCGCGGGCTAGATTTTTGGATTTCAAGTGAATGCAGCGGTTAACCAGAGGTGCTCTTTGTACAGTCCAGATTGGTCGGTTTTTGTTATTTGTGTGTCATATTAATTAACGGGTTCTTCTTTGGTTTGCGTTCCAACCCTCCACTGCGTTGATTTTTGCTTGATATGTGAAATCATAATCTCGGCACATTGCCTTCCTCTGCCACGGTCCACGTAAAATCTCCTGAGAAATGAGTCGGTCACCCGAAAAACCCAAAACTCGGCGAACTCTATGTAAAAAAAATGCGCGTTTTTTGCCACCTATGATTGGTCTGCCCACATTTATTGGCCTCTTTTTTTGGTCCCATGCCTCACCCCTCCATAGAGTTATGTCACATGGGTGCAAACATAATCTCATTTGTGGAAGTACTAAATGTTTCATGCTGCTTTATTTCATTATGTCAATAAATGTGATTTATCCGGGAGCAGCACCAACAAGAAGTGACTGACTCTTTCATCAGATTGAATCAAAATCTGCACCAGAATCCCAGGACATTTTCTAACAACAAAGAAATAAACACTGTTTTTGGTGGAGTTAACATTATTTAGATGTTATTTTTTAATCCAAATTAATCACATCGTACTGCAGTGATACATAATTTATAATATTTGTTCCAGACACATAAATCTAGATTATTTCAGCATAAAAAAAAATGAAATTGCGTTACCATTGATAGACTGTGAATGATGATTTAGATTTTTTTTTTTGCCCTAGTGTTTGTATAAATTTAAGAAAAAAAAGTCTCATCTCATTTTAAATCGCTGCTATTCTGATATCATTTCTTGGCCATAAACCCAAATTTTTCCCCCAAGTCGTTTGGGTTCGGCTGCACGCGAGCAAACGTTTGAATCCCCGGTTTTCCCCTGCTAATTCATGACATTCCTGCCAGGTGGACATCATGCAGATGTACGTGGTGGAGATGACGAACAGGCCCGGCAAGCCCCTCTTCCACCTGGAGCACTACATCGAGGGCAAGTACATCAAGTACAACTCCAACTCCGGCTTTGTGAGGGACGACAACATCAGGCTCACTCCGCAGGTGAGGGGGCGGGGCCTCGGACGCGCGTTCAGCTGTTGGTCACGTGGCGACCTTGGGTTTTTGTTTTTTTCCCCCAACTCTCCCCCTTCCATCCGTCAGGCCTTCAGCCACTTCACCTTTGAGCGGTCGGGCCACCAGCTGATCGTGGTGGACATCCAGGGGGTCGGCGACCTCTACACCGACCCGCAGATCCACACGGAGCAGGGCACCGACTTCGGCGATGGAAACCTGGGTTCGTCTTCTCTTTCGTACAGACGCCGGCAAGAAGTTAGATCAGGAAATGACTCGGGGGACTAAACATGCCGCCGTAACTCTTGAGCACCTGTGTTCCAGGTGTGCGAGGCATGGCGCTGTTCTTCCACTCCCACCTGTGTAACAGGATCTGCAAGAGCATGGGCCTGACGCCGTTCGACCTGTCGCCTCCTGAGAGGTCCCAGCTGGACTGCACCAACAAACTGCTCGTAATCTTAAAAATATCATCACAGTCACCTACACCTATGAGACGTAACATTAAAACCACCGCATATTTACTGTAGAATGCCATGTAACAACTCTGTGGAACTCTGTAAAATTAATATGAACAGCTGTTGGAAGCATCAAAGTGACGATGCACTGCAGAGTGATTGTGCGTAGAGGAGTTCCTACTCTTTCTTTTTCACATTTTCATTTATAGTAATAATTAATGTGACGATAAAACCTTTTGAGAGTCTGGACATTTTTCCGTTAAGGTACCTCGAAAGTGCTTTGATTTTCCTGCCCAAAGATTAGAGAAAGTAATATGCTTCGTCCTTAGCTTCATCCTCGTCATCCCGCTGCGATTTTCTCATGATGGCGCCATCTCGTTTTGTGCCAAGAAATCGGCCGAGACGAAGCTGAGGGGCTGCGAGGAGCTCTGCGGTTCCCCCCGGGTGCGCACCATCTCGGGAAGCCAGCCGCCGCCGCTGTTCTCCCGCCTGTCCGAGACGTCGTCCGCGGACGAGAACATGAGCGACGCCGACTCGATCCCCTGCTCCCCGCTGGCTGTGGGCAGGTCTCCGTTTGGTACGAGCGTAAGCGCATCACTGCATAGATGCTGTTTATGTGGTGAAATCATCGCCATCCATGTTTGAAGGAGCTGCCGCTCTCTGCGTTTCACAGGTTCAGGCTTTGCCGGAATGTACGAGCACGAAAGACTCAACAACAACAACAGCACAGGTGAACACAAGGTGAGCGGGCGGCTCAATGGAGCGCAGAGCACCATGGTGCTGTAACAACATGATGATGCTCTAACAAAACGATGATGCTGTAACCACACGATGATGCTGTAACATCACGATGGTGCAGTAACAACACCATGATGCTGTAACATCACGAGGGTGCTGTAACATCACAATGGTGCAGTAACATCATGATGGTGCTGTAACATCACGATGGTGCAGTAACAACACCATGATATGTAACATCACGATGGTGCTGTAACATCACGATGGTGCAGTAACAACACCATGATGTTGTAACTTCACGATGGTGCTGTAACAACACCATGATGCTGTAACATCACGATGGTGCTGTAACAACACAGTGGTTCTGTAACATCATGATGGCGCTGTAACACCACCATGATGCTGTAACCACACGATGATGCTGTAACATCACGATGGTGCTGCAACATCACAAGCTAATGTCCACAAACCCTTTAAAGTCATTTTCTGCAACAGCTTTTTTTTAAGTATTATGTTTGGCTTAAAATTATTGATAACCAATCAGATGAAATTCAGATACGATCAAGCATGACGTTGTCACCAAAGCATGTTTACCACGGAATATAATACAACAGCCCTGCAATAAATTCTCCCTTCAAGTCCTAACCAGACCCAACCCTGACAGCATGTTACTTTTATGGCTACAGCTTGTTGCGCTGCCCCCACGTGGCCAGTAAGAAGAACCTTAAATTAAATCATAATCATGAAATTATCGATCCACAGTCATACAGATGTCATTGGTTCAGTAATATGCTGTGCTGCGTGTTTACTGTAGACTATAATGAAACAGCCCTGCAGTGAATTCTCTGTTCAGGAGTTTTATGTTGGATTTTGAGTGGGATGATCAAAATATTAGGGACGCCTCTCAGTATGACCCAGTACAGTTCAACAGCATCACTAATTACCGTCCCAATAAAAATCATCAACATATGTCGACACCTCTCTCAAACATTTTCAATCAAAATTCAACATAAAACTCCTCTTGAAGGGAGAATTTATTGCTATGCTGTTGCATTATGTTGTGTGGCGAACATGCAGTGGTCATAATGTTGTGGCTGCTCGGCGATGACCGTTGCCGGCTCCATTTTAGCCTCGAGTTATCAACCTTCTAGTCCGAGTCCTTGCGCTGATTGTCTGGTTTTGCGCCTGTAGGACAATGAGAGCGGCGGGGACAGCGGGTACCCCAGCGAGAGGAGGAGCGAAGGGGACCCCAACGACCATGTGGACGGGGTAAGAACGTCCACGCCGCCTCGCTTTGATTTCGTTCTTGGCAGTCAGAAAAAAAGTGCAGCCTTAAAATATCAACATAAACAACTCAGATTTTTTTAGGTTCTTGTACTCATGTTTGTTTCCGACATTTACCAAGAATTCATCGCGGCGCCTTCTCAGTTTTCTTCATCTTATTTGCTCATTAGAATTCAAGACGAATACGATTTTGTGCCACTTTTTAAACAAATGTCTTAGCGTAGCTTGTTAGCATGTCCATCATTAACACCTGGTGAACGCTGATCTGTTAGACTTCTGTTAGACGTCTCCTGAATCCTCTCCAGCTGTTGGCATGTTAACGTTTCCTCTCCTCCACATCAAGGGTAGACCGTTAGCTCTCCTGACAATGCATGTTGTATCGCCACGTAGGCTCAGCGCCGCTACAACAGGCATTACTCCGAGTCGGATGACGACAGTGTCAGACGGGTAAACGAAACGTGCACACGGCAGTGTGTGAGCCTCATCCTCGCTTCCATCATAATCCTCAGCAAATAACCCTCCTCACCATCTCCTTGTTGTTGTTGTGGTCTTGTTTTCACTTTCTTTTTCACCCCCCTCATCACCTGCTTACCAGTGAAAACTAGCCCCTCGCCTTACATCTGATGCAGCCGCCGCCGCTCTCTGTGCTCTCTCCTCACCAGAGGAAGATGGTAGCTCCCCCAAGAGTCGCCGCAAACGCAAATTCGTACGGTCGCGACAGCAAATGGGTGACTATCTGCATGGAGGCCCCCGGCCCCCGCTGCAGCACCGCGCAGTCTGGCTGCCGGAAAGCTTCGTCTCGCCTGAAGTTATCGAGTGTGACTCTTGAGGTTGAGGCCCCCGTTCACACGGCAACAGTTTTTTTTTTTTTTCAGGGGGGTCAAAACGCCAAACTTTGTCTGTCTACACGAAAACGGCGTTTTCGGGGCCTGGGAACGGAGCCACGCAGAGACGGGCTCCGGAGTGGAGAGGTCCCAAAACGCTCCCGTCTCCGTCACCATGTAGACGGGGGGGAAAAAAAAACGAAACTTTGTCCAAAATGGTCGCGTGAACTCAATATTAACTGATGTTAATATGTGATATTGAATCGTAATATCATTAATATTATTTGTTTCACTATTGTTGTAAAAAAGCATCAGAAATGTCCGCATATTTCAACCGGCATGACTCCGAGTCTACATTTTCCAGGAATTTTCCAGCCTTATAGATGAGAGTCACCGGAAGCGACAATTCCACCTCATCGTGGGTCCACGCAAACGCCCGTGTGCTCGCTGTTGTTGACGTTCACGCTTTAAAAGTGCCTCTACGCACGCGCGTCTTAGATCATCAGACTGCCTCCTCCTGGCCTGGCATATATACTGCAGCATTTCTGGGCGTTTTCCTGCTGCCTCGGGTGTACGGAGCGCGTTTTCAACACGTTGCCAACTGCACGTGGAACTGTTTGAAAACTAGAAAAGAAAAAAATGAACGTTGCCGTGTAGACGGGGCTCAAGACTTCCGTCGCGCCGGCCGCTGCGACTGTGACTGTCTCGCAGTAGTCGTAGGACTCGCAAGTGACATTTGGAAACAAAACACCATCTGCCTCTGTGCTTCAGCAGCATCGCCGTCTTGCTAATGCCTCTCGCCATAACAACCCTGTGTGTGTGTGTGTGTGTGTGTGCGTGTGTGTGTTTCTGTTAACGTGATTTCCATGATTGGGCGTTGATTAGGTGGCGGGCCGACGGGGGTGTACTCCTCCAGCTCCGAGCTCAAGCTTTACCACCTCAAATTAAAGCTGGAGGGCTGCACCCCCGAGTTTTGAGCGTTCAGCTGTGCCCGACTGACCGTCGCCCAACATCCCGGCTTTCCGATGAGCCGTCCTCATACATGTTCTCCCTTCTCGTCTGTCCTCCTCCTCGCCTGTGAAGCTGACGGAGGAGAGGTGGAGCTTCTACCACTCGTCCCGCGCTCACGTCCACCGGTCGTCCTGCGTGGCCACCGAGGTGGAGCGGCTCAACGCTCTCATGCAGAAGAAGCTCGGCCAGTCGACCCTTGGAAAGGCACGAGATCCTGATATATGTATATTTTTTAATTCATAAAGCTCATAAATGTGTCATGATTGGGAAAAAAAAATCAATATAAAGGACACGAGATCAGAATAGACATTTCAGTTTGAGACCTGCAAAGATGAGACGTGCAACATTTTGGGAAATAGACCAAACTAAAAATGGAGAAGCTGGTTTAGTGCAGTTACATCCAGGATTTCCTAGAAAAAAGTGTAAAATCTATAATTTAATCATTAGATTTTATATTAATTAACGGATTGAGATGCTGATGAGTGAGTTTTAGAAAGCTCTTTGGGTCTTCCCTCTGCTCATTGCTTTAGGCTAAGCTAGTGATCCTCTGGCTGCAGTGGGATATTCAATGGCAAATTAGCATCAGCTAGCTAAAGAATAAGATTATAAATGCTGGATGGCGTTCAAAAAACATTCAAAACCCCCATCAGAAAGTCGGAATTCTAGGACATTCCTGCAACAAATTAGGGCATCGTGTTTAGTGTTTTTTATGCCTTATTTTTGTTGCCACATTGCTTTTAAATGACCGTTTCTCCCACTATGACATCTCAATAATACCAGTCGTATCAGAAGCATCGAAGGGCCAACAATCACAATCGTGGAACGCCACAAAATTCGACTTTCCATCCAAATTCTAAACAAATTTTCATCCGCTACTGTGATGAGGATATTAGGAGTCGATTCAAGTTATTCATCTATTCTCAAAATCTGTGTTTCCATTAAACGTAGTCATATTTATCAGAAATGAAAATGAGTGTATCAATAAAACCGTCCCGCGTTCTCAAAATCCACTTTGGTGGCTGAGAAATCGAATTTGCTTGCAAACGCGCCGAATGTGGCCGCGGCGAGCTGGTTTTCAGGGTTACTTCCACGTTGACCGTGTCCCGCGTTGTCGCTCCTCGCGCTCAGGTGCACCTGGCCATGGTGCGCTACCACGAGGCCGGCCGTTTCTGCGAGAAGGACGAGCAGTGGGATCAGGACTCGGCCATGTTCCACCTGGATAGAGCGGCGCAGTGCGGCGAGCTGGAGGCCATCATAGCCCTGGGGCAGTGCTGCCTGCAGCTGCCGCATCACATCCTGCCCGACATGGAGCTGGAGGTGCCGCAGCAGTTATATTTTTCACTCCTTCTCCTTTATTGTACGCGTGTTTTGACTCTAAAATTTGGGGCATTCCTGTGTGTTGGAAGGATAACGCCGGAAACAGGATGAAGGGTTTCAAGTACCTGCTGCAGGCGGCTGAAGCGGGCGACCGATCCTCCATGGTCATCGTGGCCAGAGCCTTCGATACTGGGACCAATCTGTCGGCTGACAGGTCAGTGAAGCTCGGTTTGTAGCTGCTGGAGTTTCGCAAATTTGCGCGTGGGGGGTCAGTATCAGGAAAAGCTCCAGCTCTCACAATCCTACTGCCCCCTAGAGGAATTTCTGCAAGCTACGTCTAGTAAGCGGATCCATTTTTCGCCAAAAGATGTTGATTGTCGCGGCGTCAATGTTGCAGGAAACAGGACTGGGAAGAAGCGATACACTGGTACGACAGAGTGCTGAACATGACGGACTACGACGAGGGCGGCGAGTTTGACGGCACCCAGGACGAGCCTCGCTACCTGCTGCTGGCCAGAGAGGCCGAGATGTACCAAGATGGGGGCCACAACCTCACTGCAGACCCACAGAGAGCAGGTTGGAGCCCGCACCGCTGCTCTTACTGTACTTAAAAGCGTACCGTGATACTTTAAAGGAATACTCCACCTTTTTGAGCATCGCAAAAAAGCAACTAAACGTCACGTGAAACTTCGCATTGAAACAACACAACGAGGCTAAATGCACCTTTACATCTCTGAATTAACTGTGGAATGGTCCAAATATGGCTTTGGAACGTTCATCAGAGCCGGAATATTTGCTAAGATTTTAATTATCAGCGTAATTTCCAGAGAATATGCAACAATGGTTTATTTTATAGGATAATATTTGCATCATTCTATTTGTTCTGTCTGGAAAGTCCACTGGAAGGACTTTCCAGACCGACATAACTACTAGACCACTACACCTTTAGGTGTTAAGGTGTTTGCTGAATGTTTGAAATCTGTACAACATTATCTGCTTTAGGCGAACTGTATCTTCTGCCGTGCAACTAGTCAGAGGGACTGCAGATATTTCCGCCCTGACCTCTCGCGCTGTCCCCTCCCTCGCAGGTGATCTGTTTACGGAGGCAGCCGAAGCTGCCATGGCGGCCATGAAAGGCCGGCTGGCAAACCAGTACTACATGAAGGCCGAGGAGGCCTGGGCGCTAATGGAGGAGTGATCCAGGCCGGCTTCACGCAGCCTGAATGGATGCCGTTTACATATATTTTTTTTCTTTCTTTTTATGACCGAAGTTTTCGTTAATGGTGCTTTGCGCGTTAGTGTGGGTTCCGTCTTCCAGGCTGCGGCCTCATCTCCCAAGTTTCTGCGGTTCAGTCCTTCTGTTTGTGAAACTAATCGCTCTATTCTTCCTCTTTTAATTTCTACTGTCTTTGTTTACGTTTTGGCTGAGCGAATGCGACCGTATGAAAGAGGCGGTCTGAAGAAGCAGTTTGACGTCAGCGCACTCACATTGGAAGAAAAGAAACATTGCTTTGGAAAAACCAATTGTAAAAAATAAAAATAAAGTTTGCATTGCTTTTTATGGGTAACCGCTGTCATTATTGTTCCCTGTTCTTAGCTAGCAAGACCTAAAACTGAACCAATCAGTATCACAGCAAGATATGGAAACACTATCAATTAAATATTAGAAAATAATAAACTCCTTATTCATTGGAGATTCCCAGAGGCACCAGGGGTTGCCGCTCTTTGGATCACATGTCACGGTGAAACAAATTAGCAATACTCGGTTGACCTTTTTCGAAACTTTCCGCATGCTCTGCGTTCTAAACATACAGCAAAGCAGTAAAAGTCACGTCTGGCAGAGACACATTATTGCCCGCATCGCCTCGTCCTACCATAACTCTTGTTTTTGAAAATTTTGTCAGTTTTTGGTAGAAAAAAAAACAAATTTTCCCATCCCATGATGAAAACAACAGCCGACGCGCCGCCGTGTGCTGCGGAAAATGCGCGAAGGAAAATGAATCGGGTCAGCTGGACTTGGTTATGAAGTCCGGAAGACGTTGCGCAGCCAGTCAAAGTGGGCCTCATCAGTTCATGATGTTCTCAAGCCAAGAGAACAGAGCTTTCTCGCTGGAGAACAGGATGAGGTCATGAAGCCCACTTGGATAAGGGGCCAGAGGTCTTCCAGACTACATAACCGAAGTCCTGTTGACCTGATTTCATTTTCTTATACCTGTTACCTGGACGCATGAGAATACGAGCACCCGTGAAAAATGTGTAGTAGGCCTACTGACACATGAAATTGCTTTTAAAAGTGTTCTCACATGCACACAATGAAAGTGTGACCGCTGTGTGGTTAAAGCACAATGTGATGCAACAGGCCTGCAATCAGTTCTCCCCCTTCAGGAGGAGTTTTATGTGGAATTTATATCGACTGTGTTTGAGAGAGGCGTTGACATGTTTCAATGATTATTACTGGGACGGTATTTTTGTCCCAATGAAGCCTGATTGAGAGGCGGGACATGGGCGAAAGGGGGGAATCAATCAAATCCGGGACCGGCAGCTGTGGACGTTCTCTTCTGCAGTCTTACATAAGCCGTGGAGGAGGCATTCGATCTGCAGGGCAGGGTGCTGCTCCAGTTTCCATTTTCATCGCAAGAATGTGCTTGCCAAACGCCGTTGCCGCTCGTATGCGCCGGGGTGGCAAAATATTAGGGAC
>CAAKHG010005609.1:1128-11296 GCA_901007715.1 Dactylopterus volitans
GTACAAAATAAGTGGCGGAGGGAAAAAGACATTATTTGCATTCTTGCAAATAAAAACAAAAAAAACAAAAAAATCAGGCCCAGCCCAACCCAAGCCCAAAAACAATCTGTCCAAGTCAGACCTATGGCTTATCTAAGGCAGCAGTGTTGGGCCTGTCCAGAACCCACCCATCGGACAGAAAATCAAAACACCCCAAAACAAACTAAAGTAATATTCGCAGAACAGCTGATCAACAAAAATTAAACAAGATTATGCCTCGTGTTAAATAAACCCACCTTGTTATTCAATTCTATAACTGAAGGCTATCGCTGTCTTTGAGCAGAGCAGGGGAGGAAAAAAAAACTGAAAATCAGAAATAAATAGTACACATTACATGATGAAAATATTAAAAGTTCTCATTAGCTTTTTATTTTTTTTACACAAATTATTAAAATGCCCTGATCGACCGTGCTATTGATTCGGCGGGCTCAGAATATCTCTGCCAAATGACACAAATGAAAGCCAAACTATTTGTAATCTTTTTTTTTTTTTTTTTACATTTTAAAGCATGATGTTAAACCTGTAACTCAGTCAACCTTCAAACCACTAAGCTCCAAGCCAAATGTTACGATCCTTGCGAATATTGAATGGCCAACATGAACAATAGCTCTATTCATACAATTGACCATGGGGGGAAATGAAAGTGATATTTGTAAAAATCTGGGCCCAACCAAGGTATCCTTCGCTCAGCCGCTGACCTGCCCCTCCCCTGGCCTTCCCTCCCCTCCCTCCATCATTCTCTCTCAGGGTTTCACTGGCTGCTACTGTCTCTGCAGGTCACGGACACAAACGCCTGCTGCCCAACTGTTTGGTCTCACTGTCTGTCAAAGCACGACGACACTGTTGTCTCCCTCACCTGCCTTTTGCTGGTGAAAGTAAAGCCTCTGCTTCTTCACTAATGCACACATTTTATTCCCTGTGTTTTAATGAATTACTGGCACAAAGAAATCGCATCTGGTAAGAGTTTTTGAAACTTTTTTCGATGCAGTTGGAATCTCACTTGTTTTTAGCTTTCAGAAAAGAATACTGAGAAATGAATTCAAACGAATGAATTTGAATGGGGGCCAGTATACTTTTCTGTGCAGGATGAATAGCCAACTGGCTCAACCAGAGGTAATTCAGAGTTCACAGCCTACGTGCTCAGAGTGGTACTTAGGCCATCTGTCAAAGTAAAGCAGAGCAAAGCATTACAGAGAATACAGATTTTGACCGAGAAGGAATGCATGGTTTCATATGTAGAATGATATAAAACATTTTTTTTTATATATTTTGGCACTATACTCCTTTTTTTTGGTGGCATTTGCCATTAGGAAGGAATAAATTAGCCAGTTTAAGCCAACAGCAGTGTGGAGAAATTGCTGGAAACGTGCGTAGTGTGGAGGAACTTCGGGAACAAATCAAAGTTTTTCCTTAAAATTGAGCTTGCTAAGGTGGACCAGTGCACGCCAAGTGTATGTTTGAGTTGGATGCCACTGCAGCTGAGCACAGGCTCTTACCACTATGAATACGTAAAAGATGTGTCTATAATCTAACAGAGGCAGGACTGAGGAGAAATGTGAAAGAACAGAGCACTTATCTCTAAGGAAATAAAGGCAATGTTGTTTTACCTGAATAACATTTCAAAAAAAAAAGAAAAAAAGGAAAAAAGGAACCAATACACCTTTAAAACATCAATCTTTCTCAAAAAGTGAGAAGAAAAAAGTTATATTTCTGATTGCTAAAATTCATTCACCCGAAATCATCTAACTTGGCTTCTCCTACCAATACAACGCTTTATCCAGAGTTAAGCAGAAGGTCAGTAACAAGTCATAGCAAAGGAGAGGTGGACATTTTTGTGCAGATAAGCTTAGATGCAGTTTGGACGCCAAAGCCCCAAGTTACTGTTAAATGTAAAGGAGACCACACACAATCAACGCCAGACCTGTACAAGAGTGTCCAGTAAGTAGATGGATTAGTCCTTTATTATTCAGCAGAGAGTTTGGTTAGCTGTGCTTCCAAATAGGTGAAGCTTATGACGTGTTTTAAGTACAGATTAAAGGGTTAGCTTTAGGTCACTGCCAAATGTGAAGGCCCTATCACAACTCCAGAGGTGGCCGACCAGCATCGCGGCAACTAACAACGAGTATTAGTTGTTTATTTTTTTGCACTCAAAAATTAAAAATGTGTCAAGAAAAAGCAACTGTAAAATATGGAAAAGGTGATGTGCATTTCTTTACTGGTTTCTTATTGGATACTTCCTTCATATTTGACAATTGCAAGTGTATGTAGAAGACTAGAAATTTTTTTATAGATTGCAACTTAAAAGGAAGTGGAAAGATACTTAACAGAAAAATAAACAGAACTGTGTGAGTTTCTATTTCTGTGTTATTTAACTTATTTTGATGTTACATTTAACAATACTTTGTAAAAAAAAAAAGTATAAAATACTGCTCTTTTACATGCACAGAAATCAACTAACAATTAAATTATTATGTGTCACTTAGACAAATTTAACTCAACTAAGGCTGCAACTATTCTAATATTTTCCTGATCAACACATTAGTTGTCTATATGATGTCAGAAAATGGTGAAAAATGTTGATCAGCATTTCCCAAAGCCCAAGATGTCATCGTCAGATGTAATGCGTTGTCCGCAAATCTAAGATATTCAGCTTACTGCCAGGGAGGAGTGAAGAACATGGCTAGAATCTGAGATTTTTCCATTTTCCTTTGAAAATTATTCAAGCCTATTTGGGATTAATTTGATAGTTGACAACTAACTGATTAATAGACACATTTTTATTGCAACATTATATTAATCAGTATTCATGTACATCGAGCGCGTCGTCTACCAGTTCAAACAAAAGTGGCATGACAATGATGAATACACAGCTGAGAAAATTGGTTTTACCTTGAGATGACTCAGGTGTGGGAACAGCAGGGAGGGGTCGCTGGGACCTGGGTTGACTGGACGGGAGTGTCATCTTGACAGGGCCGACGTATTCCACATATGTCCCCGGGAAGTCGCCTCTCTGCTTGGTGCGCTCGTTATACCCGAGGAGCCAGCCCAGGCGCTCGGGCTGCTCCACGCAGCCTTCGTGGTAGTTCTCCATGGACAGCAGAGAGGCCTTACTCACAGTCAGGAGGTCTCCTGGCTGCAGGTCCAAGTCTTCTTCCTGATCCTTGGTGAATGCGTAGAGGGCACGGTACTGGAAACCTTCCGCTGCCATTTTGGTAGGGATGCAAAGATCAAAATGGCCACCGAGTGGAGGATTAGACAGAGCAGCCTGAGTCCCTTAGCAACAACAGGGTTTGACTATACTGAAATCCTCCTAAAAAACCAAAAAGGTTATTGAGTCACTGAGTTCTGATGTTGGTACGGTGGCTTCTGGGGTGGGGTGGGGGTGGGGGGAAGAAGGGGGGAGTCACCCGAAGCTTAGAAGCATTTTTAAAAGTCAACAAGGAAGCACTCTGTTGCTGTTAGGTCTGCTGTGGCAGCTGTTTCAGACCTGACCAGTGTTGGTGAACTGGTGCACTTTCCTCAGCTTGATACCCCGGTTGAGCCAGATGATGGAGCAGAGGGACAGCGTTGGCAACATGCTCTTTCAAGCAGCAAAGCCCTGCTGGCTGGGTGCTACTGAAGCAGCCTGGTTAAAAATTTGCCAGTTGAGGGCCCTGCGTCGACGGCTCCCTGCGGTTAAATGAAGTGGTCTTATTGGAGGACGAGCGGCAGAGTGGGAAGGTCTTTAATCCTCTTCAGTTCTGTCAAGCTCCCGCATGTTCTGAACAGGAATTTCGACCAACCTGGATGGCAAAAGAACCCAAAAAGATCGAAAAAGGGAAACGAGATTCAAAATTATTCCCAGGAAATAACAATCGCATCGACAAAAACACTGAAATGCAAAAAGGGATCGTCATTAAACGTAGTCTCCATCCGATAAATAGCACGAGTAAAGCGGCACATATCTATGTGAAACGGAGCTTAAAGCTGTGCATGAAAATGGCGAACTGCGGCAGCTCCATGCATTTGTGCAGTCTTGGGTTAGGACAGAGAGATCGGATGATGCTGCTGCGTCATAACCAACAGCAGACTGGGTCCCTGGACGGGAGCCTTCATTCCCTCCACTCTACATTCACACACTCGCAGCCTTAACTGATGCATCACAGTTTCCACAGGAGCAGGAACTTTCACAGTGAAATAAATGTCCCTTTAACTTACACAACATTGTACAATCGACAGCATCCAAAGACAGTCATGTAAAATAGCGCAGGAAAATATTTTCGCAGGGTGGATATACGAAGGAACGGTGAACCTGCGTCATGACTGAAGGGCAACTAGAATTCCATGCAACATGCAGAACCCTTTGCAATAGTTCCCCGTTCTGTAGGAGGGGAAAAAGGCAACAATGTGTTGCCTCAGAAATATTTTAGGCTTCATTCTGACAAAATAGCCAAGTCATACGGTACCGAGTCTATTCCACATGAGAATGCCGAAAAGGACTAACCAAAGCCTGGCATACAGGCATAAAATACCTCTTAGAAGCAAATGTTTCCATGCATAAAATCACATTGCTTTTACTCAATCACTTCGAAGCAAAGAGGTCAATTCCTGGACCCATAACAGTGGTTCTCTTATAAAGATGATTGCAAGGCCCAGGAAAATTCTAAGTACCCGGTTATTATCGTATCAAAGCAACATAATGACGACTTCTACAGGCCAGATAGTATCAATATGAAAAGGTTCTCGTGAACCAAATTAATCAACTACATCCGATAACTGATTTGAACATTTCAGAAATACTACAATAATATAGGTAGCAAAAAATATGGGGGCGGGAGGAAAATAATGCATCTTTCATTTGCAACCCGAAATGCGAGCGGGATGGAGGGGGGGGGGGGGGGGGGACCCAAATAAAAAGACAAAAGTTCAAATTCAAAATGGCAACTGTGCTGAGAGATGAGACAGGGAGTGATGAGGAGAGAGATTAGGGTTTTCAGATTTAGTACGGCATCTGTGGTCTGTAGAGCAACCAAGGACAAAGGTCCTGTTAACCTAGATGAAAGGATGCCAGTAAGGAGCTGAAGCAGGTAGTGAGAAAAGGTGCAAAAGGCAGAAACGAGAGTGTAAGTTTTGGTCCTCCTCGGGAGCAACGAGCTATTTTGGGGAAATTTCCCAAAAATCCAAATCAAAATAACCATAGGCCTGGCTTGCGAGGCCCAGTGTTGTGCAATCATTTCATAAACGTTCATGAATGGACTCTGTTTTGAGTGATGCATTGCAGACGCTAAAATAAAAGTAGGTGAGTGCAGAAAAAATAAACGTAAACGTCTGGTTTGCATCTTCGAATGCCGAAGTGCATGCTTCCAAACCTGTAGTCGAAATTATCCTGTTTACCCCATCCTATTCAGAAAGCTAACGTACGCTCACGGCAAACCACTGTGAGTTAGAATACCATATATTTAAGAAAAACAAAACAAAACGGTGTAAGCGTTATCGTGATACAGGATGCAGCAGAGTGAAACACTCACCCCACTTTTGATTCAGAGAGAAGCCGGACAGGCTCAGCCAGACTCTCCGTCCAACATCCTTCGAGTCGAGAAGCAAGAGGTGCCAGGCTAGACACGTGGCACTGGCATACCCAACCACAGCCCGCAATGCTCACACCACCATACCCCCACTCCAACCCCCCCTCCACCTGCTCTTCGCCCTCCCCAACTCACACAGTCCTGCCTCCAACCGACACCCCCCATCTTCAGCCAGCGAAAAACTCCAGTTGTTTTTCCAGTTGCCGTGCTTTATTTGTTTATAGTCAGAGCTCTCCTGCAGAAGAGAAGCAAAAACAAGCAGAAGCGGAGGGAAAGGCAGTGCGCAGGCAGCTCTCTCATTCAGTAATCCTTTTTTATTACTCAGTTCCAGAGCAGAAAAAGTGGTGCAACTCGCACGAGGTGAGAAAAGAGTCATTTCTGTTACAGTCCCGCTCGGATGGTGTTGTAGTAGCTCACAGATGAGGGCAGCAGCAGCTGGCAAGCTCACCGTCACTGGATCCATCCTTTTTAAAAGAGTTTTTATTCAGTCAGAGCAGAAAGAAAGCAGTGAAAAAAAACCCCCAGAGTGAGACGGACGGAGCACTTTACGATCAGCAGACTCCAAACGGCTGAGGGAGACCACAGGAAAATAATTAATGAATAGGCAGCAAGTAACTCACTGTTGCTAGAGAGAGGGAAAGCTAATCCTGCCCTCTGATTGGCTGCCGATCTGACCATGTGCTCCCCTGTCACCAGAGAAGCCGGGCAAATCAAGGAAACGTTCTAATATTAGAAAATGTATCTAGGCAGTGATCAAACATCTGACCCAAACAACTACACCTTTTCCCACACAGATGACTTTTTCATCTTTGCATTATGTGATGATTGAGCACAATCTTTGATGAAATTGTGATTTTGATTTGATCAGCCTGCCACAGCATGATGATGACAAGCATAACAAGGAAAAACTGAAGACTGCCTGTGATTGGTGACAATTCCATGACTCATGTTCAAATCCTGCAATGGGATGAGAAGAGGTGATTTTTAGGTGGTTGTTTTTTTTTTTTCTTCAGTTGTCATGATGATTAATACTTTGATTATGAGCCCAAAAACTAAAAAAATATATTTTAGCTTTTACAAAATGGAAGCTTTGTGACAAACTGCTGGTACACTGGTGAAGTGATGCAGGATCCGGTAAATAAATAGCAACTCTGCGTTATACACAACAATAGAATTTAAAGAACACGAGGGATGGGGCTAACTTTCCACGTTACAGTTATCATTCTCTCAATGTTTTCATATTTGAGTCTTGATGTAGTCAGTCAGTGCACACCACCAATACGCACAGCACATTTATTGACCTTCAAATGTTTTGCTGTTAAATATGAAATACTCATTTAAATCACATTTCAAAAGATTGCAGTTGCCAAGGATAACGAGCAGTGGATTTGGATAAAAACATCAAGAAATTAATTAAGCAAACAAAATTTATCCAGTGAATTCCATTGTTTGAGTCCAAATTCTAAAGCTGATCCAGTTCCAGCTTCTCATCTGTAAGGTTTTGTTTTATTGCAAAATATCTCACTGTAAGGAAAGTGTCACCTCTGGCTTTTAGATTTTGTGATGAGCATTTGGCAGTGTTGTCTTATATTTTATATATCAAAAAAATAGCGCTGACATCAGCAGATGAATATATAACTACATGAGTTTTGCTGTCAGTTAGATATGTTCCCACTATCAAATATACATCATGAAAGCACAGATTTCCTGGAAAAGACTTTGTCTGTTTTCAAGTTTTAAAAAAAAAATCACATTATCGTGAAACTCAAGTTTTCAAATGTGTTTTTAAAAGTGCATCATTTTTTTTTAGCTTTGAAGGAAAATGTCTGTTAATTTTTTGGACAAAATCATCTTTGCTCTTAAAAATCCTTCCTATGAATGAGCCCTTCCCAGTGATGTGCAAAACTCTCCAGCTCTCACAACTATGACAGAAAGCCTGACAACTGAGTGGCAGCTTCAGAGGGATTAAATACAGCATGTTAAAATGTATAATGAACAATTAAGTGACAGTATGTATGTCCACACTAATCAAACATCTAGAGTTATTATTTTTAACCTATCCGACTAAAATGCCAAGCACTCACTTATCTAAGCTTTTATACATTTTCTGTTTGAATGTTTTATGTGATACCAAACTAAACATTTCTAAGCATGTTAGTTTCATTAGGCAAACATTGCTTTGGGCAATAGTTTCTGATATCCTATAGACTAAAATCTATATTGTCTAGAATTTCCAGGAGAATTGATGATGAAGATCATGGACACAACCCTGTAAATTATATATATACACATATATAACAATTATTTAAATGAATTGATAAAACTGGGCTACAGGTTAATTTCTCTTAGCCCCCCTAGCTCCATAGATGATCCTGTTTCTCTCAAGACCAGAAGTCATTGTCAATCATGACTTTTTTAGTATATCTTCACTTGTCGCATTTATACAGGTCGGCCAGCTATTTGAAAAAAATAAAAAATAAAAAATTAAGCTGCATGTTGCTCTATGCCTCAAAGATTCAGTTTATGAAATCAGTCCTAGAAAAGAAAGAGTGGACCGTCACAATGCACTGTGTCAAATATTAACACTCACATGGACACATGGTTATTTATTTTACGCTTGCTTATGTGTTGACTCTTTATGGCTCTGCTGGTAGAGAGCTGAGGACTGAGCCACCACGCATGCAGCCTGGCCTCGGGCCATCTGTCCACATGGAACTGAAAAATCTACTGCGCCACAGGCAGGGAGAACAGGCCAACAACACGGCAGCCTGTGAGGACTTATTTTTCAGCCGAAAAACAGGAGCTTAGGCGTTGTACAATTTACGTTAGCTTCCCCTGAAATCCATCCGTGGAAACATCGACCATGAAGACGATGACCCTCTTCGGTGAAAAGGAGACTGGCTGTATTTATCGAGAGACCATGAGATGCAAAAGTTAGTTAGCCTGAAGTCGGTGTGACCACATTGTGAAATTTAAATGTTTTTAAAGTGGCACAATCTGATGAAAGCCAGTCTGTAACAGTTGTGGGGTGAGGAGGGGGGGAAATCACAAGCAGCTTTGCTGTGCAGTTCACATGTCAGCCTCAAGAGTTGTTGCTCTCTGCCGCAAGGAGTAATAGCATCCATTCGTATGATAGCATCTCTTGATTATGGAGAAAATAGCTACAGTATTTTCTGCATTCCAGCTGCGACATAGCTACTCCTACTTGGCCTGAATGAATATGAAAATATCCAGCTAACACACAGCGGGCTCCAATACAACACACACCAAAGGCATGCTAATTAAACACTAAAAACCACTGACGCAAATTAATAAGAAACTGGTTTTACTTGGTTTGGCGATTCAATAATTCAAATTAAAAAGCCACCTTGGGCAAAAGCTAATTTAACTAGTCAATTACCTGGTAAAGCTGTTTGACTTTCAGTCCCTTTACATTGTGATAAAAAGAAAATGTTTTGTGGTGAGAGTGCAACACAGAGTTCAAACTAAAACAGCCGGAGACAATTCCGCTTCTCCTCTCAGCATTAAAGGGATGGGAATCACCAAAGGCCCCAAGCTACTATATTATCACAATACCTAAGTCAACATATGACAGTATTACAATTCTCTCACATGCTAAGCACTCGAATAACAAACGTTATTCGATGGATCCGGTGACGTTAAAGCTGCATGTGCCTGTGCGACAGACTGAGGTTTCAAAAAGGGTTTCAATGCACAGCGATTTATACCAAGTGAGCTGAGAAGCGGCAAGTTCAAAGAAACTCTTCCTGACATCATAAAAAACATATTTATCTCTCCTGTAAAGTTAAGAAAATGCTACTTTGGTCAACTAGCAAATGTATAGTCTCCCTCCCCTTTCAGTCCACTCTGCAGCACTTTCCACTGGAGTCGCCGGGCCAACGCGGCTTCAAAAGATATACGGTCGTCTGTTGCTATTTCTGATCAAATAACACCATTTCAGTTTAACTGGGTCCCCCCGGCTGAAGGACGTATAACAAAAATAACCACAGCTGTACTCCGTCCGCCGAAACCCGAAGTTAGCCCATGTTTTGTCTCCTCTGATTGGTGACCACTTGGCATTTTTGAGACGTTTGGAGGCTTTAATAGGACAAAAACCGCGTGAGTCATTCAGAGCACTTTTTTTTTTTTGGAGGGTGGGGGGGTGAAGAGAGTTGGAAGTCCTGCCACAAGTCCAGCTTGACACTGATGAGGCAGTAGAATGGAGGGTTGACATTTGGTTGCATAATGCTGAGGGAGGCAGTCGCCACAAGACAGAGAGAAGGTCTCCTCGCAGTTGAGTGGCTTCCCCGACTGACCAAGTGACACTATTTCCATTCAATTCCTCGATGCACGCCAAAAAAAAAACTGTGATAAAGTAGCCAAGCCTTCATGTGTTGCTGGGCCTCCTCAACACACACACACACACACACACACACACACACACACACACACAGCTCAGGAGAGTATATCGAATACAGGTATTTGGCGTGCAGCTTTGGAGGCGTCACTGACTTGCTGGCGAAGCCCCTCTGCCGGCTGCTGGAGAACACTCGGTTGACGATGGG
>CAAKHG010005609.1:11679-23705 GCA_901007715.1 Dactylopterus volitans
CCCAAGCACACCAAAAAAAAAAAAAAAAAAAAAAAAAAAAAACCCAACTGTGATAAAGTAGCCAAGCCTTCATGTGTTGCTGGGCCTCCTCAACACACACACACACACACACACACACACACACACACACACACACACACGGCCTCCCGGAGCCTGCAGCCGATGTAAAGGCGTTCTTAGGGTGCAGCGTGTATTTACAGTTATAACATCTCCTTTACGTGGTTCCTACAAGCTCTTCATTTCTGGCGACAAGATCCAACTTAAAGCATTCACCAAAACAAAAAACAACAACACAATAACCTTTTTTAAAAGTGACTTAAGCTTCTTCTGGCGGCGACTAAGCAAACCAGCAGCTCCTCAACAACTGAACACATGAAAGCAACTTTTTTTTTTCTCTCCCCCTCTTCTTCTTCATTAAAGGGTAAATGCGGCGCTACACACGTCAACTGTCGAGGGAGGCACGCCGCCGCGACAACGCACGCTAACGGCAGATTTCGGTGCAATGCTTGAATGCGCAAAAAATAATAATAATAATAAAGAATTTAAAAAAACAAACAGTGATAATAACGCAGAGACGAAAGCTGAAACTGCGTGCTGAAACTTTGGCGGAGTGGGGCACGGGTGCGCGGCGTGGAGCTGCGGCGCGAGCGCAGCGCCGCTCGCAGCGCCTCCACCATTTTTCCAGCAGCGGCGGCGGCGGCGGCGTCTGCGCGGCCCCGCTGGACTGGAAATGTGCAAGAACTTGGAGAGGGGGGGAAGAAGAAGAAAAAAAACACACAAAAAACTCACCCGCGGATGTTCCTTAAACTCCTTTCCACTTTTCGGGCTGCGGCGCTTTAACGCTTCAGAGCGGCGAGACCTGGTCCGTTTGCGGACCCGCGTGCGGACGGTAGTTTGTCCGTGTGCATCCAACTTCCGCTAAACTCTCGGCTGGCTGCTCGCGTCGCCCGCTTTCCTCTCGCTCCGTCTTTCTTTCCCCCGTTCATAACTCCCTGCTCCTGCGCACAGCCATTTTTTTCGCGCTAAGCTCGGCGCAAGGAGGGAGAGTTGCGTGGGAACTAATATGAGGAGGGCGGAAAGTGGCGAGGCGAATCGGAAAAGCCCGAGCCGTCGCAGGGCTGGGGTCAGCGAATGGGCTCGGCCCCTAAAAGGAACATCAACTTTCCAGTCTTTTGCTGCGACGCGTCTTTCCCCGAACCGAAGAAAAAAAAACAACAACAAAAAAAACTCCCAATTGATGCAGCTCTGTCCCAACTAAAGAGGGAAGGCGCCCGAGCACGTGTCAAATCCGCATCTAATCCCTCATCGGCCTACGTAGGAACATTACACTGAGTTCAACTCGCTTTTTATTTTTTTCTTTTCTTTCCTTTTTTTTTTTAACACGCATCTCTCAAGGCTTAACTCCATTCAGCTCTTTATTCTCCATTTGTGCGGCTGGTTTAGATTAAATTTAGAATTCAAATGGCGCGTTTAGGATAAACATGATTTGTTGTTTGGGCGTATTAATGATTGCGCATTATTGCCACACTGAATAATCATTATAGAGTTTTGGTATTTTGTTTGGTATACATAACCACCTTTACATTGGTAACATTACTTTTATCCGAGACCCACCTTTACACCGACAGATTACGATGGCGTGAAGTCTAATCATCAGAAATGTGACCCTCATGCTTGTGCAAAATTGCTTATGGCTCTGTTGGAGAGACAGACGACAAATACACACACGGTAGTTTTGGACTTTGCAGTCAGTTTGCAATTCATTTATTTCAAGCACTGTTAAGACAATTAAAAAAAAAACAAAAAACAAACAAACAGACATAGTCACAGCGGTCTGAACCAGATACCCACATGGTTGGAATTTCACAACGGTCAGTTTGTCATTTGGGGTTTAAGTGGGGAGCAACGACTAACACATACAAACACACCAATGCATGTTGAAAAGCGCTGACGACTGTTGAGCACCCATGTGCAGACGTGGAGTGTTTCACTCACTCACATTGGAAAAAAATATATATATAAATGAGGAGTTTTTATGATGCTTCATTTTAATGCAGACAGGTCAAACCATGGTTCTGGACTGCTGATAGCATCCACTTTGTTTTCACCTCTGACAAATGGAGTGTTTGTTTAAAAAAAAAAAAAAGGCATAATATTATTAGACAAGGCAGGGTACAAGAGATACTACGATGGCTGGGTGGGGTACAATATAAGATCACCTCCAGAAAACACACCAATATTGCATCAGGAATCCAGTGACTATTCGCACTAGACACACATTTCTCCCCACAGTATAACGAACAAACTTTCCAATTGACATCCCGCGACCTATAACCTCTGATAAAGGTTTTCCGCACGTTTAACTTCCAACATGCATTCCCACATTAATGACTCCCTCTGCGAACCACAAACGTGTCCCTTAACAAAATGAAGAGCACACAGCACAGATTTTCTTCTGTGTAACAATCTGAAATGAGACTGAGCACTTTTGGTTGCTGATCCACACAGTTCCTGAATGAAACAACAAAATGTTAAAAAAAAAAAAAAAAGACACCAAGCGCACAAATGAAAAAGTACATAGCTAAAAACTAAATACCATAAACTCAGAAGATCTCCTCAGAAAGCGTTCAATCTAAATCAGCGATGGAATAGCTAACTCAGGATTCCAAGCACTACTCAATGAGAGTAGCTTAAAGGAGTTTGATGAAATTCTTCAAATAGGCAAAAATTGTGGGAATAATATGCTGGAATGTAAAGCATGCACAATCCTTTGAGGTTGATGGCAATGCGAGATTAAGACCCTGCCACTTGAGTGGCATTACACATTAATTTGGAGTCTGACTATCCTCACAAGGTCACTTTCAAAAACACCACTGACAGCTGTTATGAGGACCACCATTGTTTATGCAATATACATCAACGGCATAGGTAATATTAGTACTGCAACAAGACTGTTTCCATATCAAAATATACAAAAGGAGATCACTTCTAGTCATTCCTTCATTCATTCTGGGATTCTGGTTGAATTCTGCCATTGCCTGTCATTCTTTTTTTTTTCCCATAATAATTTAAACCATGACAAGTACACACGCACAGACACACGCTCACACACACACACAAGCACGCACGCACGCCCACTACCTACTAAAATGTAAACATTCATTCATATTACATATTTTTCTTTAAAAAAGGGACTCAGTTTTTGTTTGATGCATCCACTGTACAGTTTTTTTTTTTTCATCCCACAGAGAAAGAGATCATCCTAAAACATGAGTGTGCTACTACGACCTGTGCAAACACTTTCAGCTAGACTAGGTGTGTGAGGAGCTGGACGGGGAAAATCGATATACAACAAGCAGGTAGCTGACAGTATAAGGTATTTAGAGGACAGAGACGACAGCCTGTTTTCCAAAGCTGATCACACTGTGATGACATACCGCTGCTGGAGGAGTGTCAGTGCAGTGGGACCATGCATGCATGACGCTTATGTACAACAACAGTACCTTTTTTGAGATGGTTCCTATGGCTGAACTTTGCTTTGGCACCAGCGCTCGGCTTCCAAGTATGTTGAAATTTTGGCCATTCAGTTTTGGAGCATTAACGGTCACCACCACAATATCTGTGGTAAATTTCCTCTGAGACCGGCACAGTATATATCTTGAAAGTCTATAATACAGTGATGGAGGACAGTCACTGCAAGCTTGTTTCAAAGACCCACTTGGGAGCACAAAACAACACCTAGGGCTAGACAGGCATTGCAGTATATAAAACTGAAATATGGTGCAATAATTGATGGATGTTACCTCCCCTTTTTTTTGCACCTACTGGAAAACCACAAGTGGTTTTCTGGCAGCTGCATTTAGTTTGTGTAATTCCTGAAATAAGAACCACTAAAGCATCCAAGCCGTTTTCAGCAACAAAAAACAGGATGAAAATAAAAAGTCATAAATACCCTTTTTTCATTTAAAACAAAAAGATATTTACAAAATACATCAGTCACAGGTGCCACAGTGATTTCAGAACCTAGAGAGAAAACAAGCAACTAGGAAGTAAACGTAGTTTGGCAGTCATTCTGTTAACAGTGTTGAATGATGCATATTACTACAACACGCTGATTTAATTTAATCCTCAGTCTTCAAGCGGTTGCTCATGATGATGTGGCACTTGTTCACAGTTTTCGGGACACACATGCAAGGCCTTTGGATGAAGGTACAGCGGCAGGTCAGGGGCTTCTAACTATTGAGTCTCCGCCAGGGGAAGAGACTCCTCACTGACCTAATGGGAAGGTGAAAAAACTAAAACCCTTCCTTTTCTTTTGACTTGGCTCGTTGTGGTGTTGTTGTACCCTGTGATCCTCTTTCTTCATGCCTCAGACTGGATTCGGACTGGGCCGGGTTGATCCAGGATGCCTTGAAGGACTTTGGCTGAGTGATAGGAAGCTTAGGGCTGCTCGGTGTCGACTCCTTCTCCTCCAGATCATCGAAACTCAATTCCTGCACCGCCTCCTGTTTCTTGAAGGAGTCCCTCCGCTCCGACAAGGCCAGCTTCCTCATCACCACCACCTCTTTGGAGTGATGGTTGCTAGCCCGGTGTTGTGGTGAGACTGTAGAGCGATGGTGCTCGCTGCCTCCTCCAACAAAGTCCTGGTGGCTTCTCTGCCCACCTATATAGAGCCCCTGACGACCATGTTCGCCGACACAGACAAATCCGGTGGCGGTGTCTCCTTCCATGTCCTCACCCTCAGACAGAGGAACCTCCATAGTATGGCGGCGGGTGCTGTAGGCCTTCCTATCGCCATGGTACCCACCTGTCATTTTGTCTCCTGTAAGCCTCTCCGCTGACTGGACCCTCTTGAGAAGCGGTGAGCGTGGCGGTTCTGCACTGCGGGGGCGCACAGAATGTCGGGCAATAGTGGGTGGGGAAAGTGTCTTGCCATGGAAACCCTGTAAGGACTTGGGGTGACTGGGAAGACAGGATGGAGAGCATTGAGGAGAGAGAGGCTGAGGAGGTGGGATGCAGGCCAGTGGAGATGGGGGGATACTGCTGGTGGACTTGCAGCGACCAGCCTTGGTATAGCGGCCCAAGACATGAAGGGAGCTGGGACGGGCCTGAGGTACAGGTGAGTTGGGGGAGCTGGAGCAAGGCGAAGAGCTTGAATCTGTATGAACAGAGAGAGAGAAGCATATCTATATTTTCCAACCAAAAAGTAGTGTAAATGCAACGCAGGGTGAAATCAACTGTGTAATTCTACGGGTTGCAAGTGATACAAGGCAATATGTCTCACCTCCAGAATGGTCAGGCGCTGGGGAGCGGCAGGGCGTGGAAGGGCCCGGGGAGAGACTCTGTGTGGGGGAGCCAGAGAGGCTGTCGCTAGATGATTGGTGGAAACCTGAAGAGAAGCTGCGGCTGCTTTGCATGGGCAGAGGAGGTGTATGCTTTGAAAGCTTCTTCAAGATGCTACGCCGCCTGCTGTAAGGTTAAAAAAAAAAAAAAAAAAAAAGGAAAGAAAAAAGAGGTGTCAATTTTTTGTTTAATCTAAAGTATTTTTCTTTCATGTTTGCCATGTTTATTTAATTGCTGAGATGATTCTTATCAACAAAGAGTAGGGGCCATTTTGATCCAAATGCAGTCTGACCGTGACGAAAAGTAAGAAAAAGACCTGGAAAATGAAAATGTTTTCTAGAGCCACTCTCAACTGAAGTCAAAGAAGTCTGTCAGAAGCCTTTGAGGGGAACAGCAGCGCACATTAAGAAATGTACAGCTGAAATGCTCCACTTCATGTACCTGTCCTGTCCATCTTTTCTCTTGCTCTTTTTGCTGCGACGAGCCATCTTGGCCTTGTAGCTTGCCTTTCTTGCAGGGCCTACTTTGATCGAAGTGTTCTCCAGTGCGGTGGTCTGAAGGGTCACCCTGTTGCCACTCTGTTGAAAACATACATGCACATTCGCCTTGAACAATGTGCGTGTTTCTTAAATGAGAGGTTTCCCAATATTTAAGCACATTTTATGGGAAAGTGAAGAGAAAACCTAAAAATATGTAATGCAAGCACAGAACAGTAACAGTCAGTATAAGTTTTCCTCATACCTTAAGCAGGAGTTCCACCACCTCGGTGTGGACGAGTCCCTGGACAGATTCCCCATTGACATGAGTGATGAGGTCACCGGCCCTCAATCCTGCCTCGTGTGCTGGACTGCCCTCCTCCACACACTGTGGACACAAGCACAGAAAACCACACATCAAAATTACTGGTCGAGCAGCCATCTAATCAGCTGTTGCCAGGATGAACAATGTTTCAGCTATGCAATTATTATAACCAGAGGCTTAAAAAAACGTGAGCTGTGACTCATTCTTTCTGATCCATACAAACCTGTACAAGGCCTTCAGCACAAATGGTTTTTCATATGTTAACCACTTTTAAATGTTTTTTTTTATAGTTTGTTCACAGATGACTTGTTACACTGGTTTCTATGGAGGTGTTATTAAAAGACTTAAACTGGTCACAATTTCAATGAGGTCACAATTTTTGTTGCATTTTTCTAGAATTAAATGGCATCCTTCATAATAAAACGGATCTATCTCAATCTCCATGCATAATTACCAGCAAAGCGACATATGACATCAGGACACATACCCAAACCATGTGGTGAACAGTGTATACGTCGCTGTCTCCCATGTAGACCCTTATAGCTCGCAGTGCAAAGCCAAACCTCTTCCCAGAGCTATGGATGACCACAGGAGGCCGGAGGCAACTGATGCTGATGGAGAGGTCCCGGCTAGGAGACGAGTCCCTTGATGAAGGGTTGGACGACAGGGATAATGATGATTTGGGGCTGGTGGGAGGAGCCGTTGAATCGTCTTGGAAGAGGAGTGGGATTGGAAATGAGAGAGCACAGCTGTGACACCCCAGAAAACGAGTTTCTCCAAGGAAATTGCATGGATAATATGCAACTGACTACTATGTTTACATTATGTGCTATCCAGGTATCTGCTAAAAATGACCTCTACACAAGTAAAAGAAGGTTAATAATCAAATCAAAATTTTCTCCGAATAGTTTTTAAAGAACAGAAATTGTTATAAGCAGCATCATACTAGTCTTATCTTGACTTCATTGCTTGTATTCATGATTTGTGTCGATCGGGTAATATCAACATCGAACTGTAGAGGGCACTGCAAACATTTGAATAGTTTTTGCAGATGCAAAAATACACATTAAAGCCACAGTTATAAAAGATTATGTACAATACATTCAGCTTCCAGGGCAGCACAGCTTATAACTTTTAGCTGCTTTTAGTTACTTCATTACCCTGATTTATTTACAAACTGCTTCTCATTCTCCACTGTTTACTCATGTTTTGTTCATATGTTGTATGCATAAATATGTCAATATGTGTACCTGGTGTTATAATAAGGGACAGGCCAGACACTGAGGCAGACTTGGGGACTTTGCCAGCTGGGGGTCTGGGCTTCTCGGGGGTCTCCAGCTGGTGGGCAATGCGTCTTGATGCCCCTCTCCGAAATGACGGCCTGGTGCCTGTGCTGTTGCTCCGTAGACGAATGCGCCGCAGATTGGACACCATTCCATCTAGCAAAGCATGAGACCACTTGTGTATCAAAACTGCCAAATAACAGAAGAAACAACTGTGAAGAGGTCTGTGTTTCTTGGTCTTACCTTCCTCCTCGGCAGGGATGGCAAAGCGAGGCATGATGTCCAGGCTCTGAGTGCTGTTCATCACCAGCAGACTGGCATTACGCTCTGACTGGGAGGAACTAGATGAGGCACGAGGACGCAAACTGTGAGGGAAAACAGGACACATGGAATAAAATTACCATGAGTGAACTATGAGTGAAAGCAGTGACCAAAAGGCGACAAAGCAATAACTACTTACAATTACTCATAGTAATGCTACAGTTACTCAAGTAACTGTAGCATTAATTTCATCATCATCTCACACGCAGGACAAAGTTACATTTTGAGCTTGAACATTTTTCATTAGATGAACTGCCAACAGCACAAGAACTTAATTTTTCTCCTATCACTATTGTCTCTGTCAAGGCTCTCACCTCCCCCTGTGTCCATCTGCCCTCCTGTCTCCGCTAGCCAAGTGTTTGTGTCCATCGCCAGGGGAAAGGACCCCCCGACCCTCCCATCGCTCCTCCTTCTCCTCACTGTGGCTTCGCTCTGATGACGACAAGCTCTGGTTGGACAGCGTGGAGGTGGACAGGTGCTCTGTGCTGCTGTACACCTTCAGTACAAGTGAAAAATAAACATTTGGTCTCCGTTATCATGTATAGATGTTTTTACAGATCTCTGGAGGCTTGTTTTTGTTAATAATTCACTAAGCTGTATTTAACGATGGCTTTAAATCACATTAGATAAGTTGTTCAACAGCAAGTACCTTGCTGAAGCGATGGGCCACAGAGGAGAACTGTCGGAGCTCCAGAGAGGATTCATCATCGTTCGTTTCATCATCGTCATCTGAGCCCAGGTGGCAGTAGCGCTCCGATCGGGCTGTCGGAAAAACACAGCGACAGCCATCATTCATTACTGCTGACATACTTCTTGTACCCTCATTGAAATAACCACCAAGCTTGTGTGAAATTAAGTCTGCGCCACAGACACATAATTCTGTAATCTGACCCCATGATCATGGGTGTCCTTCAAGAGGCATGCCCAGGTCTGTCTGCAGACATTTATATTGACAGTGTTGTTAGGCGTAGGCCTGCAAAATACACGACTGTATATTGATGTGCTCATGTGAATTAGTCGCATCACAGAGCATGCTTTGTCGAGTCAAGTCAAACCAATTCAGACATGTTATGTTACAACTGTTATGCCGCTTGATACAAAAGAAAAACCCACATTTTTCTAATTTTCCATGACTAATCTATGCAAGAGTTCTGCGATGGAACTTTTTTTTTTTTTTTTAAAACCTACTCACGCTCTGATCAGGATTTTGGTTGCAAAAAGAAGCACAGCAAAAAGTGGTTGGTTTAAAAGATGTTTATTAATGGAATAAAATGTTAAATTACCTATTATATCCCTTATGTGAATTAACTCAGCTCAAGTCGTGTTTTAACCAATTAGCCATTACTTGTGGGGAAGATCTGTTTCATCCCATGAAAAATGCTTCCAACCCCCCCATCAGCCTTGTTCTGTGTTCTACTGAGTAGCATTCTAGTTTCCAAATGAGATAATGACGCTTCTCCCGAGTTTAATGCTGTTTTAAACTGGATGACAGAAACATGTATTCCAGAGTGGAGTTTGAAAGTAATCATTGACTGCAGCCTGGATTAATAGAAGACTACATGAAGAGGACAACACACTCTACAGTGCATACATATTTCAAAATAGAGCTATTCAAGTCACCTATAAAAACTTCTGTATTTTTTCATACAGCGATATATATCATGGGGGAAAAAAATGCTATGTCAGTTTTCTCCAATAATGCAGCTCTAGCTGGCTGGATTCCCACTACATCACAAAACCTCTATACGTACAGGTATGTGTCAATACAACCACCTACTGTCAAAATAACTGGTGTCTTCATCAGTCTCCAGTTGAGGTATGAATTCAGCTTTCTGCCTGAGGAGGCCAGTCCAGTCCAGACCCAGAAAGAACATGTGCATCTTCACCTCAGTGGTTCCACCTGCAGAAGACAAACATAAGTTTTGTTTGTATATCTGTTTAGGAACCGTGAGTGAGTTTGGGTGACAGTTATGTACACACACATAAATAAAATACCTGCAAAGCTCCAAAATAGGCCCCTCCTTCTGCCAGCACCGATGCTGACATGAGGAGAGCACAACTTTTGACTCTACACATTTTCATGTCTCTGCTGGTCACAAACTTGATGAAGTAAGGGTGAGAAGAAAATCTGTTTATGCTGTCCATTATCCAGCACTGCCACCAACCTGTTCCCAGGCGCTCCAGAGGACTCTGTCTGAGCAGTCTGGTGATAAGGTCCTGGGCATCAGCGGGCAGAGCATCCTCCCCATCCGGCCAGATGATGTCATCTGAACAAAAGAAGCACACATCAACGATTCAGTGAAGGAATTAAATGCATTTATTTAAGATTGTGGCTTACATTCAAGATTTAAGGAATTAAATAAAAATAAACAAATCTTGCATTATGCACAGTCCCACAAGCTGTATGAGTAGAAAAGCTGCCTGTGATGACACCAGACATTAAAGCAAAGAATCTCTTACCATTGACCACCTGACCAAAGAGCTGTTCTGGTGTGTCTCCAAAGAACGGCACACAGCCAACAAGGAACTCATAAAGGATGATGCCCATGGCCCACCAGTCCACAGGTTTCCCATAGCCCTGCCTTAGGATCACCTCAGGAGCGATATACTCTGGAGTGCCACACACCTGTAGAGATGAAACAAAGGAAGAGGAGAGACACTGATGTTACTTAAGGTCATGAACACAAAAGACGAGATGATGGGAGGATTAGACAAGGGGAGACAAACCTGTTTGTCGATGAACTCCCTGGTATCCTTCTCAATGTGACCTTCATACAAGTTGGTGGTCATGTTCATGAGACCGATCTTTGACAGCCCAAAGTCTGTCAGTTTTATGTGTCCCAAGGAGGTGATTAACAAACTGCAAGGGAAAAAAAAAAACACAAAAAATGTTTCCTATGCAAACTTTGAACCCAAAATTTAAACATCTGAGTAAAAAATAAATAAACACATATGACAGAAAATGTCAGACAACTTTTCTCAAACTTCAGACAGCATGCCGGTCTTCCAAATACGATGGAAAATGTGAAAGTATAAAAAAATGTGTGGGAATATTCTCTTTGTGCAACTAGTTGAGGACTCACTTGTCAGGTTTGAGGTCTCTGTGTACAATGCCGTAGTTGTGAAGGTACTCTAAAGCCAGGACGGTCTCTGCGAAATACATGCGAGCCATGTCCACAGGCAGAGGTCCAATGTTCTTCAATAGATTAGCGCAATCCCCACCTTTAAGTTTGAAAAGGAGGCCATGAGGACAGACAGGCCAGACTCACTGTTTGGCTTTTTAGTGCCCGAATCAAGTTTGTGCACCATGGAGAAAAGCCATTTAATGACATTTATTTTATGAAGAATTATTGATACACACAAAGGAAAAACCCTAATCGCTGGCATCTCAAAGTTCAAGTACGACCAAGCCTACCTTCTACATACTCCATGACCATACAGAGGTGCCTCCGTGTCTCAAAAGAGCAGAACATAGAAACCACAAATGGGTTTTCAGCAAAAGTGAGGATGTCTCGCTCCACAAACACCTGCTGGATCTGGTTCCTCAAAATCAAGTTCTGCCGGTTTATCTTCTTCATGGCAAAGCGTTGTCGGGTTTCTTTGTGACGCACTAAAAACACAGCCCTGCATGACAATAAAGTGGTGTGAGAAGATAGCGATCAAATCATTTTACAGGAACAATTACAATAATAGTGTTGCAATAAGGGACTGTTAGGATGACAGCAATATTAGCATCCTTTAGTTCTGCGCATCAGCTTAGACTTTAAATGAATTGTCTAGAAAGAGCTCAATTTTTGTTCTTATTCCATCTCTATTGGGCTCTCTGCCGTGTCCACAAAGAGACCGAGTCAGTGGAATGTAAACAAAGATACCCGTCTTACTCACCCATAGGCGCCATTGCTAATGAGCTTGATAGTCTCAAAGTCACTCTCCAGTGGTTTCCTGCGAGGAGTGGAGCAGGCTGCCCGGCTCTGAATCACACACGCATCCAAAAGCAGATGTGGAAAATAAGGACATATTAGGTTCTGTTTCATGAAACCCTGGAACTATTGTGTATCTACCCTTCAGTGCTGTTGCCTAGTGTTGTTTGGCTTTATATCAAGACCTTTTGTGCGATCACTGTCAGAACTTGTAAGCTTATACCTGTAAAGGTGTCATCTCTCCAGCATCATCTGACTCTCTGCTGGTCGACCTGTGACTTGGGCTTGTTTGCTCTAGTTGGACCATCTCTGTAACGGCAGCAGACATGCCAGATCAAACTCAGCTCAGCTCAAGTTA
>CAAKHG010005609.1:24192-36601 GCA_901007715.1 Dactylopterus volitans
ACATGATTTCTTGCTAAAAGAGTGCATGCGTGATATCATGGTAATTCGAAACTGTACAAAATAAAAATAATAATAATAAAAAAAAAGGAATAAATGCAGCACCTTCAAGGGGATCCCTGGTGAGGCCCAGCTGGCTGACGATGTATCTGGGGATATCAGTTTTAATACCCTGGCCGACCTTGGCTTGACCCTCTGCAGCCTCCAAACGTTGGTAAAACTCCTCTGGGTCAAACTCCTGCAGAAAAGAAAGAGAAGAATTATACTTTTGTTAAACTTTTTTAGCTGCCTTTGATTTTTAAATCTAAAACACTTTATATAGGGGTAGAGTAGGAAAGCTACCAACTACATATCACGAAAAAGACAGGACACAGTATAGTGAAATATCTGAAACAATAGACGCCAAATGTTACTTGATTTGCAACAGAGTTCTGAGGAAGGAGTTCATTTGAAGGAGGAAGGTTGAGAAGAAGTGAATGCTAGGTATCTCATCTTAGCTTGTTGAGACTAATGGGATTAATATCAAGATTTCAATGTGAAGCTTCAGTTACACAAATTCAAGAAAAGCTGCAATTCAAAACATAAACCTGTCCAGCACAGTAAACTTACAGTTACATCAAAAGCCAACTGTGATTATTGCAACAGTATATCATCAAAGCATGCAAGTCACATGGCACATCTGTATTTAAAAGGGGCACGAATATTGTTCAAGGCTCTAACCTTATGAGCATAATATTTACCGTGTGTCAGTCCTGAAACTATGATTACTACAGAGTCTTACCAGGCACTCCAGGAGCCTGGCAGGCCGAGAGATGATGATGAGAATCTTCTTAACCAGCTTGGTGATGATGGTCACCTCCTCGCTCTCGGAACGCTCATATGCCTAATCAGGAAAGGACGACGTTATGACTTTTTATGACTCTTGCAATTGGCACAAGTCTAGAGGCAGGATGGCTCATCCGCACACGCCGTCTGTACTTTGGTCTGGCACACGATTCAAGTAAAATTTCACCACTGGAAAGATTATTCTGTAATAAAGCAGTTCTGACATGCAGTAGAAAGGTTCAAATATTTTTTTAAACTGGTTATAGATGAAGTCAGTGAAAATGTGTTTTCTTTTTCTCAAAATGTAAAAATCCTACAATCCCCTGAATATACCAGCCTCGTTGTCTTATGAGACCACACCAGCTTTCTAAATAGGCCAAAGTGTTTGGCGGAAAAGTAGTTTAATAATGGAATTTAATATTCAGGATTACTTATATAAGTCAGAATGCAGGAAATACAGAATATAGAGGAAGACGCCACCGTAACAGTCAAGCAGCATAGCAGTGAGCAGAGATGCTCTGTGCAGTAAGTGGGGTGGCGTTTGTTGGATGGAGATTTTAGATTTTGACACATCCACTCGTGTTACTGCAGCCACTGTCTTGGCTGTGTGAAACTAGCAGTTGGTTCTATGAATGCTTTAAAGACGGCAGACAGTTTCAAAGTGTTGCGTTGGGTGAGCACAGTCTGGTCAGTGTTTAGCCAATGATCTCTCAATCCTGCTGTCGATGGAAGCGGGCACATAAAAAACAAGGGTTAGAGTGAGGGCTAGTCGTAGTTTCAGTGAGCAGGCATGAGTCCAGCAAATGATGGGTTTTGCCTGCAAATGAGTAGGGGGCTGTGGGTGCAGGCAACATGGCTGCGACACTGGACACTAGACACTAGACACTGTTCATTTGCATAAACTATCCACATTGTACTGATACAACTCTGGTAGAAGATCGGCAAAGTTCTCCTTCAAGCACCCATTTGATCTTTTCACATTATCTGTCAGTGATCAAGGGATTGCAGCTGGTATTTCAACATCTTGCATCAATTGCAGCAAAGCAGTAACTCATTTCGGAAACTCTGCCTAGTCAGATGTATAAATAATAGAAAAACCCTTCACATGCACTTTTATTAACACTCATTGTCTTCATATCTTACGCTAGCATTGCCTTGCCTTGGTCAAACACCACATTCAGAGTCTGTATTCAAGGGGTGGTGAAAGAATGATATCGGTCAGAAGTCAGGTGAGTCCGCTCATAGCTTGTAAAAGGCTCTGGTTCTTACATAGCAATCATTTGTCCTGTATGCTTTGTTTAAGTGCACTGGAAGGTCAATGGGAAAATCTTGATGAAAGTTTTTCTTTTATGATGTTGTCATGTTGTTCATAACACATTTCAAAATGTTCTTCGTGACCAGGCACCAGGAGCACAAGTGTACGAAACAGAAACCATAATTCCAGAGAAGCACTAGGAAGCAAAGGGACAACCTCGACATATGACAGAAAATAAACGCTTTCTAAGCTGGAACATGAATTTTGCCAAGATGAAAATATAATTGCAGAAATGTGGTTTCAGTGGAAATTACAGACAAAATAATTGCTATCCCTGTTGTCCTGGAGCAGAAAATAAGTTTCTGGAGGACTGTGCCAGGGGTGACGCCATTATATAGAAATTCAGCCTTAAATTAAATGACAACTTCCCGAGTAAATAAAGAGCAGAGAAGGTCATTCTGAGTCTGCAGCAAAGGCTGTGATGTGCTTTGCGGAAGGCAACATTTGCTGCAGTAAAAACATTGCTGGAAAGGTTGCATAACAAATCATTATATAATCAAGCACTTCACTGCTGCCTAAATCTATGTAATAATATAAAATGACAACACCATTCATGGCTTGTGACTGAAATGAGCATCAATCAAACATGCAATTCCCAGTCAATGTTCTCAGCGCAGCTACGCATTCAATGTCTCAGAGGGCAATCTGAACTACGGGCAGTCAGAAGTTCACTGGGTCTGTCTGAGAGGGAGCAAACTGTGGCTGACCAGTTGAATGGTTGGATAAGTCTCATAGCCAGTATCCTAAGGTGAGAAGCACCCACCTCGTGAAGAAGCTTTTCCAGTTTCTCCTGCAGCTCCACAAAGTACCTGGAGGTGACCAAGGCCTTCTGGGACTTGTCCAGACAGTCTCTGGCAAGCTCTACCAACTGGTGCTGAATAAATCCCAGCACACCATCAGCCAGGGGTAGAGCGGTGCCTGGGGAACACTCTGCAATGATGTCCAGCAGCCGCCCCTCCATCTGGGCTGTTGCCTGGCAACCAACCAAGACAAAAGACCTCGCTTTACAACCTGACAGCAAAATTGCATTTATTTCTTTAAAACTTGTTAGATTAGCAGTGTTTGGTCGTTTTTTTTTTATTTTCATTTTTATTTTTTTTTACATGAGCAACATAATTATTTATCAAAAAGGCAAGAAGAGAAAGAGCAGCTCAAGGGATGTTTATATACCTTGGGAAAGCGCTCTTTGTAGACATGATTCATCATGACAATCTCGTTGTCAAATGTTCCACATGTCCGTCCAGGGCTGAAGGAAAAATTGGCGTAGGAAAAATGTTAAAATAGATGTGAAATAAAACATGGCAATAAATACTATACTGGTTTGTTGCAGAGATTGTGAGCTATACAAAACACAGGGCTGATCTGACACCAGATGGAGGAAAGCATCATGTAACAAAACAAAAAAACAAAAAAAAATGTAGATCACAATTCTTTTGCCGACACCACATAAATCTACACATTTCTTGCATGTGAGAATTCCTAGCAAATGCTTCATTGAAAGTGTCAACTGTCACGCCAGGTAACAAACACAGCCTTGATGAAGATCACACTAGCGTGATATAGATCAGTTTCTCGTCTGCAGTATCCATGACCACATCTGCTGTGGGCAAATGGATTCAGTTACGCGAGGGCACATTTTGACCCATCCATACGAATCAATCATCATACTGTCATCAACAAGGTTGAAAATAGCAACCCTGGGTGCCTCTCCACGTCACATAGTACAAAATACAATATCAACATGTGACATGAACCCTACTATTTCTGGGCAACCACCAACAGATGCACATGCAGTGTGGTTTAATAGCAACAGTTAACTATTTGGGAACTATTTTTAGAGTAATAAGAAATGCATTTACACACCCCCTGGAGCCAATTTTAGAGCAACACCAACACTTGCCAACCACTTACTTCAATTTGAAATATCAGGGGTGATACGAGTGTATTTTAACAGCAGTGTAAAATAATTTTCAAATTCAAATTCAAAATGGGCATATAATTTAAAAAAAAAAAAAAAAACAATTACAATTTTCAGTTTCAATACTTTAAATGTTTTCTTTGAGCTATTTTCAATTATATGTGGGTTTTCAATGTTTTGCACATAGTCTCATTTTGTTTCTAATTACACTTTACACAGCATCCCAACGTTTTTGGAAATGTGGATGTATGTGTGGCACAGCCTGGGACACGTCACAGTAAAAGCGACCACATCAGGTCACTGCCAACACCCTTCACAGCCCCTCATAAAAGCAGCAACCTACAAACATTTTGATGAGTTGCAACGCAAAATCAAGAAGAAACACTACTTGAATGCTGATACTGCTACCCAAGGGCTTTCTAGTGACAAGCAGAGAAGATTTTTTTTTTTTTCTAACCAGTCAAGTGTTACATGTTAAGTGTCCATGCCATCACTTCATCATATTTGATATTTGTCTAAAATGTGTCATATTCAGCACATGGCTTATGCTTAAACATGCACTTTGTGACACCTCGAAGCACATAAACCTTTGTGTACCTTTACATAAAGGTTTGCACAAATGTTTGTGTAATGTTTACACAAACATTAACACAAAGGATTCAAAGTCATCTTTGCAATCTGACTTCCAAAATCTAAGAAATTTATACTGAAGCACAAGATGGCATTTGTGCCAAAACTAAAAATTCCCTTACAGTCTCACAAACATTGATCAGTGACCTTTTAGATACAAAATGTCACAATGCCACATCATTTTATCCTTTTAGAAATGACTGTGGAATTGTCATAATCCAAGGCATTCCTTAGACATTGAATTCACAAGAATGGGGTGGAGGGACGGACAGACAGACAGTAGGACTGCTGCCAGCGCAGAGACATAAGAAATCGTAAACCATCAAATCCATCAAGCAAGTATTTTATTGTTTATGATCATTTACAAAAGACAATGATTTAAGGCCAAATGACATGCTTGCCAAATGTAAGATTCATGGTTTACAACTGTTATTGCCTAAGGCATTAACACGTCTGAAAATTTCTTTACCAGTTGTTCTGTCATAAATGTCCCTATTTTAGTTCACATGTGTAATGTTTGGATAAGCAGCTGTGCAATAGTGGGGAAATTCACAGGAGGTCAGGCACCATCGGTCACCTCTGCTCATTGTAGGTCTCATACTGAAGCTGTTTAACCCCTCCATGGCTTTATATAAACACCACACATAAAATCTTCAATTAGTGCGGCAAAATTGTTTAACGTAGTGATTAATGTTATTATGGACAGCGAGCTGTTGCATAAAGTTGCGTATTAAGGGTTAAACTGAGCAGCACTGAGAACAGGAAAAGCTGGGTTTTTCCGTGTATAAGGTATAATGCTGTGCTACAGATGCATATGTGTGCGTAGTGCAGTTAACCGCATGAGTAAAAGGATACCTGAGACTGCGTGAGCGGACCCTGACAGCGGGAGAGGGATGTGCTCCTTCTTCATCTGCCACGCTTTCCGTGCTCCGGAAATGTTTGAACAGGAAGTGGAGATCATCTTGCGTGGGCTGGAGAGGCAACTGATGCAACAACTCCTGGGAAGAGGAGGACTGAGCGGGGAAAGTAAAGAGGGGATAGAGAAAATGGGGTTCGTACAAAGAGAAGCAGAAAACGGGAAAAATATGTTTTAGAGGTTGGTGTGCTGCAATAAATTGTAAATTTATAAAAATGATAAAACAGTGGATGCTTGAAGGCCAATTATTTCCAGGCTTTTGTGTCAGCCACTCCAGCTTTGATGATGTATCATCCTGTGTAAACAGGCTTCCTCACCCCTGCTCTTTCAGATTCACTCTATCCTTTTAATACTAGAGTCTTAAAAGCTTTCATCATCCACCATAGATCTAAGATGTAACACTTGACAAAGATCTGCAAAGAAAGGCTGCAATACAGCAAAACAGCTTGTGTGTTCTACTGTCCTGAAGCAGGATTTTGTCCTTCATGCTGCAGCATGCCCTGCAGCAGGCAGCACGGCTGTTGTGTTGGCCACACATGCATTGGTTTTCGCCTTCAAAATGTGTGACACGCAGCCTGGAATTTACAAGAACTCCCATCTGGCTGGGATCTTGTGTTCCACTGAGGGAAGAGCAAAGGGAAGAGTGACCCAGCTGACTGCAGGAAAGAGGGGAGGTGGAAGTGAGAGGAAAGCAGAGGGGAAATAACAAGCAAGGAAGACAAACTGAGTGACAGAGATGGAGGGACAAACCCTGAGGAGGAAACTAGAGAAGTGTCAGAGCTGAGCGAGAGCTGAATAAAGACCACTCAGAGTAACTCTGAAAGGGGCTTTGTGTGGGGAGGGCTGGCTGACCCTACTGTCTCCAAGCCATGTGGTTGGCCATGTTACGGCCATGACAGAGGACCCGGGTGTTGTTTTGATGGCCGACTGCAGTTTAAGTAATGAGTTTCAAGACAAAACATCAAGATAAGCGCCACAGAAACCTTCAACAAAGAGCTGATGGGTGTAGCGAGCCAGCGCAGCACAATCTCTTCATGTGACTTCTCCCAAAAGGAAGAGTTGATTGAGGAAATGTGCAAAGCCGCACAGGCCCGGCTCATTTCTTACGTCATACCGGAAAATGAAACCATGCTTTTCAACAAAGCCTGTGTTATTTTAGTGATTAGCCTTATTATTGCTGTACTTTCCCTAAGTCAGAAGTGTCTACATGGCACAGCACAAATCGGAGTCACTTGTTCAGTAAAGGTAGTCACATGGTAAAATATTAACAAGTCTGCTTTTTCTCCTATTTCACCGTCACTAAAAAAAGGACTTTTTTTTCTTCTTAACATGCATATAGAATTCAGTGGCGTTCTGCGGGTCTCAGGTCTCACATCCAAACTGTTAAAAAAGTACAAATGTCATGAAGGAAAATGTACTTGCTTCAGATGTAAATGCAGAACAATACTGGGGGATGGCAAATGAACTCCATAATCCAATCAGTTTTTAAAACCTGTCAAAATCATATTTCAGATCCAGGATTTGGATTATGAGATTTTCACTTCATTTTTCAGTCTTTTTAAGGACTGGTAGCAACTTTGTATGTATCAAACTGTCCATCTGCAGAAAGCATTAGGAAAACTTTGGGAAGGCATTTGAGGAGTCATTTCTATTTCCTCTCTGCGGTGGAGTGTGTGTGATAAAGGGCCAGTGATGAAGGGACTCATCATCATTGGACATATCCTGTTATTATGACTGAGTCATTGATGAAACAACATCCATGTCCTGTCAGTTATTTGGTATAACTCAACTTGTTGCTGAAAATATGGCCATACGGGCAGGTTTGTGATGGTTTTCCTCACTGGGGATGCACTTGATTATACTTACACAAGTGATCTTGACAGGGCTGACATGTGCTGAGTTTACATGATCTGCACATGCCACAAGGCCAGTGTAGAGTGATACTGTAGAAGATTAGAACCGGTATCGCCTGTAGAATTGAAAGGCAGTTCTAAACCATTTACAGTTTCTTACATATCTTCGGCAAGAATAGAGACTGCGATAAGCTTAGATTCATGGTGGTTACAATCCATTACAACAGAAACTATGCTTAAAGAATTAAAAGCACTGACAGGCACCGATATGTCTAATACATTGCTTTCTTAACAATTTCCATGCATTACCCTGGGAAGCTTGTGATCAGCACAGTTATTGGTTGCACATGTTGGAAAATACCATCCCTGCTGAGCAAACCGCATACGTTCACAATGCCCTCTGAAGTCTGTCAATGCTGAGAGTTTCATAATTAAAAGTCAAATAACAACCCCGCATTTATATTCCTCCACCAACCAAACAAGATCTGGTTTACATCCATGTCTGTCCAGACTCTATGAAGGAAGAACCAGCACACAAGGGAATTTAATAAACTATATTTAGTTTACTGAAGGGGACAAAACTGTAACAAAATGTAACCATCCTCAAATGGACAACTGCGGATCCTCAGCTGGGGTCAAACTGAACATTTTATGGAGGTTGATTTAAAAAAACAAACAAAACATAAGTATCCCAAAAGAAAATGTGCTCACATCTCTGAGACAGATATTAAGCGCTGTTCTCAACTCACACTACAGTGTGCTAATATCTGCATGTTACAATTTCATCTTCATGAGATATGACACTTAGTGGCATTATATAAGCTAGCTCTCAGAATAGGTTGCTTTCCCTGTTACTGATTAATTTTATTGTTGCTTATCAATATCTAAGAATGTTTTTTAGCATGGGAAAAAAAACCCCGCTGACCTCCCTCTAAAATTGTAAGACTGTGGCATTACCTCCGACATGAGACTGACTAGGTGAGATGGTTTTCTTGAGACCAAAACCAGACCTGAATACAACAGCAACATTAAATACTGTCCAAAATATTCTGTCAAAGTGAATTTGATCTTTGAACTTTTCCTCATTTTACCCTATTAGATGTTTGTGTGAATTTCTTTGTTCTTAAACCAACAAATGAATACTTGAGTTAAAACAGTGTTTTGTGAGGTCAAAGCAACCTTTGATCACCCAAAGTTCAAGTGGACATCTGCGCCAAATTTGAAAAAAATTCCCTTGACGCACTCAAGGGGATAGACGGACACCACAAAAACATTACACCTCCATTCACAGCTGTTACCAACATGTAGGTGAAAATAGATTTTGGGTTAAGTAGCACTCTAAAGTTTTAATCCAAATATGCCTGGGGTCAGGCTGTGTAATATACACATTCACAATTCATCTAAAATACTGTGCAGCTGCAGAGTTTCGAAACAAGATCTCTTTTCAAACAAGATCCATTGTAAATCAAAAACCATTTATTGGCAGGCTGATTTCCTAGTATCGCCTTTGCTGCGAATAATGTGATTGGATATAAGTTACAGACACCACTGTCCAGTCAACTGGTAAGTACAGAGTGGAAGTAAGACAGGGAGCAAAACAGCCTCTTGACATTAGATTAGTCATTTCTGGTGAGAGACAGACAGACGAGAGAGAGACCTCACTGACACAGATGACTGCAGAGGAGCAGGATGGGAGGAAAGATGCTGAAACAAACTCATACATAGATTTGGCTTACAGATACTGAAGAACTGGGCGCATTGGTGCAGTATCCAGACGACGGCACTGACGCCACAGACCACCTTCGACCGTCTGCTCTGCAGACGAAGAAAGAAAAAAAAGGTAACCACTTTGCATCGTGCTGACTCACTCCACTCCTCAAAGTTTAACCATTCGACACTTGAAAATCTCTGGTGTCATGAAACATTTTGCCATACTATTTTGAGGGCCAAAATGCTTCCAAGTGTGTGGATTAAAAAGAGGAGACACCGGTTGCTCATTTTCTTACCTTTCAGTACGGGCCAGTTGGCTACACAGGAGGACACAAATGGAGGAGGGAGATATCATGAGGAAGAAGAGCAGACGAAGGCACAAAGTGAGAAAGAAAATAAACACTGTTTAATGATTGTGACAGACATGTCTGGCTGTCACAGTCTTCTTTGTCTGCCGCAGCTCGCGGCAGTGGTGCTCTGCTGCTGCTAAACACCTGCCGAGCCACTATCATAATGCAGCTCTGAGACCCACAGACTGCCTGACTCATCAAAAACGCACACACGCACGCGCACACACACACAAAACAAAAGACACTCATTATGATGTTACATGTAACACCCACAGCACCACTACAGTCTGAAAACCTCAACCTTTGTGTGAAATTTCAGTGCCTCCATCTCCTTTGTCTACCCCCATTCCACCATCTTTCCATTCAACACGGAACTCAGAGGACGTGGCCCAATTTCTTTCACTGATTCAATCTGAGATGACAAGGATGTTCAAATGTTTTCAAGCAGGAACCAGCTCTTGGGGATGTAGCTAAATCAGAGGTGACACAAGGAAATATGATGGTTCTGCTCTGAGTGTGACTGGAATGTGAGGATTTCTAAAGGCGCTTGAGGTGTGTTTTCTCATCAGGTTTGTATCTAATACACAGCATAAATGCCTTGATATGGAGGCTCAGCTACTATATTAATGTCCTGCAAGGCTTAAGAGGATAGAAAGTAAGATTGAAAACAAGGTTTGAAATCAGTATGACAATTATAGCCTGTGGTATAAAAAGGAAAAAAAAATATATTTGTCCTGCCAACTCACATCCCAAGGTTAAAAAAAAGTATTTTAATGGTGAAGTGGGAGCCGTGACTAAACTGCTATTCTGCCCCCTGAGGATGGTTCCTTATCATTCCTTCATTTGCATTTAAAAACATTTTAGTTCTGTTTCTTTGTATGAAAGCCAATTACTACATGTCTGTGATTCCATGTTTAAATGACAAATGAAAAGCACAAACAATGTGTGAATAACAAATAAACACAGAGGAGCTCTCAAAATTGCAGTCACGGCGTGTGTCACTACACCGGCAGCGTAAAAAGTCTCAATAAATTTAGATGAGTCATGCAGGTTTGTGCAGAGCTGTTCTATCAAATTTCTCATCTCGATCCTCAAGCTTATTCTGCATGAAAACCACGCTGCACACCTACATTCAATTCCAATTCATAACAAAGGACATTTGAAATAAGCAGCACATACTGTGCATTTAAACAAAATTCTGGGATACGGATTTTATGTCAGTCATATTGTTAAAGCTTGTGTGTTTGAGGTTTAGGTAAAAACCTTCTCGCTAGCAATGTGATAGGATGGTCATTTTGACCCTGGACAAGCGTACTAGGCCAATCGGACATTGAGTGAGAGGCGGGAACATCTTGGCCACGCCAACACAATCATAGCTGCAGACAATTTAGAGTCATGGGTTAATCTGATCTGCACAATTTTGGCATGTAGGAGGAAGCTAAACACAGGCACGGTAAGACCATGCAAACTCCACACAGAGGGATTTGAACCCTTTCAGCTGTGAGGTGACAACAGTGCTACCCGTTGAGCCACTGTGCCACCCATCGCTGCGGCTTGTGTTCCTCTAAATCCTAGTGAGGTGCAAGAAGCGTGATAAGAGAGCAAGCTCTGCAATTTTTCCCCACGATCATGGCAGCACTGAGTAATGAGCGTGTGCACCGACTTGCCGCCTTAATTGGCCTCACAAATGCCGAGACCCATGTCCAGCGTGTGGCCCCGAGGCCTTTCAGCCGGTTGGGCTGGCGTCTCCATTGCCTCATTTCCACAACAGGGGCAAAAGGGAACATGTCAGGGCATGCTCATTTGACATGCTACTGAGTTTTCCCCAAAAGTTAGTAAGTATCTTTTTGATGGAAGTCTAATACTCAAAACAAATAAACAAAGGGCATTTCTCTACTTAAGTCCATATGAATGTGCTTTGGCTTGTTCTAGTTCTTCTTCTTTGCTGAGTCATGAATGAACGTTTCCACTGGCCTTTATTTCTTTACATTTTGAACTGCAGATGTCATCAGACTCTGCCTTTCGCAGGAAGAAAAACAAACCTATTCTAATGATAAGTAATATGTTTTCATCAGCCAGCACATCTGCACTACATTCGACCAGTTCCACTGTTTTGTTTTTTTCATTTGAAGTATTGGGGAACATGCTGCTTAAGTAATGCCGGTGTGCTGGAGTGCCTTAGACCACATGCATATTAAGAAACATCTGAGTTAATCCTTACCTGCGGGCAAACTGGAAGTTGGCAGAGGTGCTGGCAGAGACATTTCTGGGGCTTTCTGAGGGGCTGCTGCCAGCTGAAGAAACATGCAAACATGAGACTACTGTAGTGTTCTTTGTTTTACTTGATTTTAAAACACAGTTCCATGATTGCTTAAACAGTACTACTGCTGTGTGCTTCCATGTTCTGTCCACAGAGAATAACTCTGCCTTCTCCCTGCCTAATCAAATAAGTTTCAGCAAACAGCAGGCACATACACATGAAAGGTTCACTAATGGGTTTGTGTCATGAAAGAGTCTCCAGGAAGCCGAATCAAGGAATGTGTGGCCTACAAGACACCAGATGAAAGATATCAAACACTGAGGAGGACAAACATGAAATGCCTTTATGCACCATACCGTGGACACATTACGATCTCACAATAAAGACAACTTGATGATACCACCGGGAGGGAAGTGACTGCTAGTCTTGTGACGTACGCCATCAAAACAAATAAGGCTGAAGGCGCATATACGAGACAACAGGCTGATGCAGTGATTTCCTGCTGCAGACGAACCCCTTCACCTCCGCAGTCCATCATGACCCACTTGTATGTTTTCCATGTGATCACGTCCACATACCGTTTCAAAAAAAAAAAAAAAAAAAAAAAAAAAAAAAAAAAAAGGAGGCCGGGGGGG
>CAAKHG010005609.1:39391-53217 GCA_901007715.1 Dactylopterus volitans
CATACACACACACACACACACACACACACACACACACACACACACACACACACACACACACACACACACCACTCTACAATGGCCACGTTTCTCTGTTGGAAACAAAAACTAGGGCGGATGTGACCGATATACAGTAAAAGGCTGCAGTCTATCATAAGCACCACAATGGCAGTTACCGCGAGCTGTGCGCTGATAATGACACCAAACAGCCGGCCGTGCTTTTTGCGTGCTGTGAACCAAATGCCTCGACATAGAACGCTCAACAAATTGCAGTTTGTCACACACACGCACACACAGACAGGCAGACAGACAGACAGACAGACAGACAGGCAGGCAGGCAGGCAGACGGAGAGCACTCCGCGGGGAGCTGATGACAACCACAGGCGGGGCGGACGTTTTCGCTGTGCGGCAGTTTGGTAAAGACGGGGAGGTTGAATCCACACATCCGGACAGCTAGCATGGCATTTAGGCTAAAACGGGCTGAGTTGTCTTTACCCTTTGGATCTTTTCATCATGGCCCCGGTCACAAAACTAGTCTTGTAGCTCGGCAACACGGTCCAGTAGTAGTTTTGGTCAGACATGATGGTGACCGACGGAGGGCAAGCCAGGTACGAGAACTGTACTCTAGATTCGGGGCATCATGCTGGGCAGTCGCTCCGGTGCACTTTGTTTTAATGGAGGCAGCTAGCTTAGGCCAGTACGCAGCGTCCAACCTCAGTAACTCCATTCAGCTTCGGTACAAAGTGACCCCAGACCCACGGCACGGCAGCTCCGTAACGATGAGCGGCTGATACGGCCATGTCCGCTCTGCTTCCTCTCCCGGTTACCGACGATATTTCCGGGGCAGTCTGTCCTCCATGGGATGCGACATTGTCTACTGGTATCTACGTCAAAATATACAGTGATACAAAACTTTCCAGCGACAGAACCGACTCACCGCGCAGCCGCGACACTGCGCGCTGGAGGAAGGGAGGGAGGGAGGGAGGAAGGGAGGAGGAACTCATGATACCTTCATGTGTCGTCAGAGATTTCGGTTTTGCGGTTGCAGAGCGAATGAACCCCTTACGGCAAAACGAGAGATTAAGGCGCTAATTCAAATAATATCAGGCTTCTCACTAGATAAGAACATGTTTACAGATGAATGTTTTCGACAGTATTAAAAGTAAAAGATGCACGGTCAATTGTATATGAGTTACAATTTTAGGTTTGGGAGTTTTCGAGTGGCCCTGAAAGTTGCATTTTGTCATCAGGGAATATCAGGACTCGTGATTTCCATGGATTGTAAGGATTGTAAAGCAGGCGAGCCTGTGTATCCCAGGGATGTCAAACTGTTTTCCAATTTTTTTTAATCATCATTGAAATTATTACGTCGACAAAGCACCGTTTTGTTACAATAGTTGATATTTCAGTATTAATATACATAATACAAACCTGTATTACCAACCAGCAGCTTCACCCAAACCTTCAGGGACAAGGGGGCCCGTATTTCTTGGTAATCCGTTTAACAGTGATTTGATTTTATGCACATTTGGCAACATTCGCTCTGTCAGTCTGAATAGTACATAAACTTTTTTTGTTTGTTTGTTTGCTGTTTTTTAACTACATAACTGAAACCACAATGCTTGGTCGAGAAGCAGCTCCATAAATATTAAACCACGTATACAACACAGATAAGTCTTGGAAAATCAATATAGTCACTAATCTTCATCCCACAAGTGCCTTGTGCAATATTCGAATGGCTTGTCACAAGAGATGTAGCAATTTAATAATCAAAGAAAGCTATTTGAAATTAAAAAGCACTATTTCGACAACTCAGACACAGGTGCAACTCAAGTTATTCCTCCGCTGTTCGCGTATGCCTCTTCTTAACAAAACTGCTTTCTAATTTAAATGAATCAGACAGCCACAAATGGCAATATATGTTGATGAGGGGTTTTCAACTTAACTCTATCTCTGCCATCTCTTTCTAAATTCATGTAAAAAAAAAAAAAAAAAACCTGTCTGAGCAGTGAGACTGCTATAATCCTCATCAGCAGCTTGAGAGGGTCAGGTCAATGGCTGTGAAAGAAGCCATGCATCAATGGTAAAACTGATGAGTGACAGGTGCCTTGCTGGTCTGGTTTGAGGAGGGGGAATTGTGGGTGGGGTGGAGGCACTTACACATTTCCCCTGCGTGGAAGACTCAGCTCTTTCTGGAAAAGAAGAGATAGACAAGATGAAATATAGAGATAATGCAGTCTCAAAAACAACGTTTTGATATGTAGCTTATGCGTGGTCTACTGCTGTTTGAGCAAAGAGGGATGTTAGTATTTTCCATCAACTGGACTTCTTTGAAAATCATCTTTTCCCTCTCATGGGACATGTCTCAATTTGATCATTTTTGTGTTTTTTCTGCATTTATGGAAAGTAACAAATCCCTCAGAATGATAGCATCATCTTAACAAGCTTTTCATAAAAATTGTCATGGATAATGTGTTTTTTTTTCCCCGAATGCTCAACCTTCACACTCATTCCGTCTTTCTTGCATGACAAGTTTTCTAATCTCTCAGTGGTGACAATGCATGTCCTCAATGGGCTGTGTGGCCACTGAGTTTGCACTTAAGCAAGCGGGGGGGAAATCCTGCCGATGAGGCGGCTTATTTGCAGGACCGTAGGGGACGGCGTCCTCTTCCACTGCCTATATACACGTCTTTATCTCCCGTTGCACTGATATTTTTCAATGGCAGTTCATCTCAAAAAGTGGCTGCATGGACGAATCCAATGAATATATAGTAACATCACAGCTATTTTAACAATCACTGCAAGTAAACACAACGAAGCGAGAAAATCTCTGCAGATGAGTAAAGCTTTACCACATTGCAATGATTTACCAATACAGAAAACATGCCATTTTAACTGTATGACATTGTGCCCTTTTACCTGAAGAATCTAATGAAGGCATTAAAATAACCTTTTCCATCGTGATTATAATCAGTAATCTGTGTTGAGCCTGAAACTACATTACAGATAAATGTCAGAAAAGAAGCGATTATTCTAAATGAATGGGAACCCCCCAGTTTGGACCTGAGAGTCCTTCATCACAAACCCAGCATCACCCCCTCCAATAAACCAGAGGAAGAAACGCTACGGCTTCTACTTTTTAGTATGTGCACAAATAACACTTCGTTATTCCCATTATGGGAATTCCTAAGCGATAAACATGGCACCCGGGAGAAGATTAAAGGGATGCATCTGCCGATCATCCTTGGGTTTCTGCTCTTTTCATATCACCAAGGCAACCAGATTAACCAGGCACTGGCGAGGTAGCTCCGAAATAAACAGAGAGATCTGTTGAGCACACACATTTACATCTTTGCCCTACTTGCTCCTCATGAGGATGCCCGACTGAACACGGGACGAGATGAATAAAGATCCACAATTGCCGGGATGCATAAAGAACTATTTGCTTCAGTGTGGGGGGGGGGGGAGAAACACCCCGCAGGAGCGGATCATCTCCGGCACGAAAAAGCAAACCCAAACGAAAGCCCTCGCGTCTTCATCGTCGTCCTGCTCGTCATGTCGTTCCGCTTGCAAGGTAACAACCACATCTGTCGCGGTGTCACAGCAGCCTCCATTTACCTGTAGACCGCGGCGTCTCAGGATGTTCGGCTCATCCATCATTCAAAAAACAATGGGGGAAAAAAATCAGCCCGGGCGACTCAGCCCATGTTGCGCTCCCTGCTGCATGGACGGAGGTCTCCGCTGCTGCTGCTGCTGCTGCTGCTGCTGCACCACCACCACAACTACCTCCTCCTCCTCCTCCTCTTTCTCCTCTTTCTCCACAGGCTTCACAACACCGGCCCCATAAAGGTGGCAGCCAGCTGATCACCTGATCAGACGAGGAAGGAGGTGGGAGGGCGGGTTAGCGAGTCCAAATGAAGTGGGATAGAGTATCGAGCCCACCCTCTGATCGATACCCTCTGATACTGTTTGCATGTATAAAGTGGTATTTTCGGTCGAAATGATAGATAGATAGATAGATAGATAGATAGATAGATAGATAGATAGATAGATAGATAGATAGAATTAAAATGAAACCACAACAACATATTTACAGATGTGCAAAGACAAAAGTAGACAAATATGGAAGATACCTACATCCCAGAGAGCATCAAATAATAAATTAAGATAATATAAATATGAATACATAATAACATACTGTATGCACACAGTGTACAAATGAACGCAGCTGTATGGTGAATTATTTCAATAAAGGAAGGGAAAAGAAATAATCTTGAAAATCGATCTTCGGTTAAAGAATCTTCCCTCATCACCTTGATAATTAATCATTTAGCCGAAAACACGGAAGCATCGTGGTCAGCTCCTCAGTCATGGTGTAAAATTACAGCGGGTGTCTGTTGAGCTAAAACTTCAGGGGATGTAGAACAAATGTTCTTTGAGGTTGGGCTGAATGAGCGATCTGTGCCTGTCACCCCGTCATCCCATGATGTGTCTGTCTTTTTTTTTTCCCCCCACACAACAATGGCTTGTCTCTTTCCCTGTGATGTCAAATGTCCTTTTATGTAAGTGGGATGTGAATCCGCCTTTGTTCTCTTGTGAAATTCATTGTTTATTTGAAACAGCTTAAATACAATCCTCTGAAATCAGCGTTTTGAGCTGACTTTTGCATACGTATGTTCCATGAAGTATAGTTTTTTGGGTTGTTTTTTAGCCAGGTTTTGAACTTACACGATTAACAGTCGAAATATTGAATAAATAACAGTCATATGCAGTAAAATTTGTGCCATCGAGCATTTAAGTAAGGTTTTAAAACATATGTTCTGAATTTCATTTGTGTGTTTCAAAGTTGATGTTCCGTATTGCACATTTTTTCCATTGCTGATTCTTGAAAATTAATAGCCAGCATGTCAGGAGTGGCCCGAACAATCAAACAGTTCTGTGTGTGTTGGTATACTCAGTGCTTTTACACAAACACCATGCTGTTTCTTTTTCCTCGATTAAAATTTCCGTTTCTCAAGGCATTCAAAGCTGTCTATTATTACAGATCATTATACGTGTTCCTGTATGACTTGTTATCACAGTTTATTCGTTTTGTCTTGCCCTAAATATTTCTCATCAGTGATCGAAATTGCTCTAACTAGCTTCTTACAGGAAGGTGAAACTACACGGAAGAGTTAGACTAAGGTGACAAGGAAAAATGGTGGAGATTAAAAGCTTATTTGTATGGTAAAAGAATTATTTCCTTGTTTGAGATGAATGTGATCTCCTAAGTTTAAACGTCAATCTCGGTCAGTCTCTTTTGTCTGTATGATGCTCGTAGGTTTAGTTATTCACCCGACTGTATTTGGAGCAAATGTTGCAAACTTTTCTGTTGTGCTTCTGATCTGATCCGACGGTGGTCAGCTTAAATGATCCGTTCTCATTAGTGGAACCGGTCAGGCTTGAAAGTTACTCTTCCTTTTTTTTCATGCTGTCTTGTTATGGTCATTTAAGTTTCCTCCTACAGTGAATCTCTGGTCTTACCCTCATTATTCCAGTGCTGAACTGGAGAAGAAATAAAACGTACTTCCAGGCCTGTTTCAGTCACGCAGTCCGGATTGTTGATCTTGTGGAAACTGAAACAGAAAAAAAAAAAACAGCAGTTTGCCAAAAAAAAAAAAACAACAACAACAAATGCATCACGTTTATAAGTGTTATCAATAAAACTGTATGTGCTCAAAGGTTAAATCCGTTCATGGGAACCAGTTACTGTTACATAGTTTACGTTTTTGATGACTTCAGAAGGAAGATGGCATCATATCAAGTAATGTCGGTGCTGTCGCATGTCAACCACTAGAGGGCACCATAAAGCCACATGTGTAACTTTCCCCCTGGGCATCTTGAGAGAGGTTCCAACCCCTGTGTGTGCAGTACGCTTATGCTCAAGACGTGCTGGATTTACAGTCTATTGTTTATTCCCACAGGTCGAATAAATGGTGAATAAATAAATAAATAATGAGTGGATGATGGATGATAAAGCAAAGCCAAAGAAAAGTCAAAATCCTCTCACTGTTCACCTCGAAGTAATAACAGAAAACTTCAGCAAATGAAATGAGAATTTTTTTTCCCTCCTCCTGTTGAGACTTTATTGCAAAGTCATGATTACTTACGGAAAGTCAGCTATGTTGCATCATTTTTTTCTGTACTGATTTTAAGTGTACTGATTCTCTACTGATTCTGTGTACACCAACATTTCTTTCTGTTACCTGCATGAAATTCATTCGATGCCTTGTTTTCTCGTGATGAGAAAATTCACATCTTCTCTTGTCTTCTCGTGTTTTTTCTTTCTTTTTTTTAAAATTCTTCATTTGCACAGAAGAGTGTTTAATGACAATTTACATCGACAGCGCAAGCTTGCATGAGTCACTTTACACCTTTCACACACTTTCAACTTGCAAGGTTGGATCACCTGGCAAAGCACATGATTGCTTCATCACCTCAGTGAGTCACAACTCAGAAATTCACACCTTGATGAAACTACATCTCTTGCACCTTTTGGTACTTGGGACTGTCAATTCTCCTCATCTCTGTGTATTTTCTTGGCTTTTATTTTAGGAAATTATTCATGTTTTTTCAAACTTTTGCAGCTGCACCTCATTGCCAATTCGTTGGTGAGCTTGGAGAACATCAAGCCAATGTTGATGCCTCCTCACAGATTATTTTAATTTAGCAGAGCCCCAAAGGTGTAAAATGCGCAAACATTTCAAGAAGAGATTTTTTTGTTGACCTCTAACATTTATCTTGCAGTCCCTCCATTAAAATTTATTGCATGAGGTTTTATGGCTGTGCAGCCTCAATTTATTGTTTTATCATTTTAAAACTCTCCTATCAGGTACATATTAGCATTTAATTTCACTTCATTTAATATCAATCCCAGCACTCTACATTTACACCACCTGCTTGCCAGAATTGCAAATGCTCAACGTGATACATCCAAGCTCATGATCTGGAAAACTGTATCCACAAAAATTTTATGGCTGTCTTCAATCCACTTAAAGTCTGCGGTGATTAGAAAATATGGTCGCTGACAGAGAGCCACGTAAAATAGGGCAGAGAAATTACTTTCTACTGACCTTACGTGCTGATAAAAGTAAAGATTTTCATATGCTGATAACTGCCTGGCAACATTCCACATGGCAGACGCGGCTGCAGGCTCCTCTGTGTGTCCCAACAATTGCAACTGAAAAGGCAGGAATGTTGCTCTGTTGTCCAACACTGAAGGTTGAGCTCAGGCATGCTTTCAGTTTATTTTTATCATCACAAAAATAGACTCTTTAGTATCTTTGAAGAGCCCTTTAATTCTTGCAGATGTCCGCCTGATAAGACAACTTATGTCTCCCTTTTTTAACCTTGACAAAATTCCTCCTTGGGCCGGTTTACGGAGGGAGGAGTTACATGCGGATAATTCACTGCTAACTCTGTGGGTTTTTGTAGTGTTGTTGTATTTGCTTATTGGTTTTCATTAAAAAAAATTGTCAGGAAATACAAATCAGTGTTGCTATCTTGCATAGAACATGTAGAGAAGAAACCCACTGACAGCATTTGATCTAATCCTGACCTCTGACTGTACCAGTCAGGGTTCCAAGAGAACAAAGACATGGCCTTATAGCGATCAATAAGTTATCACATTATCATTATTAACTCTGGGGGACCTAATGTAATTGCCTGTTGCCTCACTCCTGGTCACTGTAAGACATATGGTCATTTATTTGATTAAGTAACGCATAACTGGACAATCCTGGTGACGTAGCGCGCTGAGATGCACACCATGTACTCATGAGCCTAGGAAATATTGTCCAATTTCCACTCATTTTTTTTTTCTTTTTCTATTTCATAGGTCACACGTTGTTAACACATAACACAATGCTGGAAAATGTTGCCACATCATGACATTGCTGAACCCATCAGAAGCTCACCTGACCAACCAGGGGTGTGGCGACAGAAGCTCGACAAATAAAAGCATGCGAAGAATTTCATTCACAACATAGGCAAAGCCCAGCCACTGAGCTGCAGCACTCACAGACCAAAGCTACAGCACCTGGAAGGATCACCATGCTCAGATCATCCACACTCCACCGACTCATCTCCTGCATGCTGCTCCTGGTCTTTCTCTCCAGCTCAGGACAGAGCCAGCCCCATGTGGCCCACAAAGGAACACCTGAGGCGGACAGTCGGAGGGTCCTGCTCATGGAGGCGGTGAAGATGGGCATCCTAAGCTCACTGGGTATGGAGAGGGAGCCACAGCCGACCCGAAAGGCCTCAGAGGAAGAGTTGAGGAAGATGTATCTACTCTACAGAGAAAAACTGAGAGAGATGAGCGGAAATTCCAGCCAGCCAATGAGGGAAACCTGGAAATCCACCATTTCCACTATGCTCTTTCCAGCTACAGGTGAAATATTCTTTTTCAGAGGGAAACTTAGGTCTCATTTTGCCATTGGCCCACTTTCATGACTGATGTGAAAAGTAATTTGCGCAGGTTTGAGTGGGAGGAGGAAGGAATGTTTGATGCCTACTTCTTTTAAGGAAATTCACCCGTGCAATTACAGACAAAAGCTATTGTGCAGGTGCGGTTATGAACACTATTAGTGACTGCTGGCCATATTATCTGCATAGAATTCGAACATATATGAATGGCTGGGGTTATAAAAACAAAAGCGGGTCACGAGCCGGATTCGAATCTGTAGTTTTGAGGATGGCATGACAGCCACATTACTTACTAGATGTTTTGATTTAAATGCATTTTTTAATAAGGTTTTTACCAGTCAACTAATGGCACAACTGCTCTAAAATTCAGAGGCATAACAAAAAAAAAAAGTCAAGATAAATCACAATGCTGTGTTGCTTCCTCTTTTTCATTCTCATGCTCTTTTGCATCTTGCGAAAGTGACTCCAAATATGACTCTTCTTTTTTTCTGTTTTCAGTGGAACAATGGAAAGTTTCTCAGAGAGAAGAACGCCCGCTGTCAGGTCGGCGCATGCGGTGGTACAGGGCTGTTTTCCACAAGACGCCAAATATCCAGACTGAAGTGACGCTAGCGCGAGCTCAGCTCCAGATTTCCAGGCAGATTCTGAACAAACCCACATCAGGCCAACCTGAGTTTATACAGGAGATTAAAGTTAGAGTCAAGTGGGAGAACTCAGCTGCCCTTACAGACAGAGAGTCTCCGGTCTATGCCAGTGTCTCAGGCACGCAAGATGTGATGCTGGACGTCAGCTCTAAGGTGTCAAAGTGGATGAGGACTGATGATGGTCAGTCTCTGGTTGTGGATGTGGGGATGGCTGTGAATGAAAGCGATGCCTTCAGGGTACACCCAAGCATTTCTCTGGAATTAGGCCTCATTTGGCCCAAACCAGCGCAGAAGACAAGGCTGCCTCGTTCCAACAAGGAAGATGAGTGCGATGAACAAGGGTGGTGCTGCCGCAAGTCTGTCACCGTGTCCTTTAAAGACATCGGCTGGACAGATTGGGTGGTGGCCCCGTCCGAATATACAATGCATTACTGTGACGGCACCTGTCCCCACAACTACAAGCCAGCAAGCATGCACACGCAGGTGAAGTCTCGAATGCACCAGATCACCAAAGGTGGGACACCTCGGCCCTGCTGTGTGCCGGCGTCCTATGAGCCCATGGTCCTCATGCACTATGACAACCGGGGGAAGTTGAAGCTGACGCCTTTCAGCGATTTGATTGTCAGTAAATGTCACTGTGCATGAGGCACTTTAGACCCAGAACAGGCAATGCCTCAAAAAAGCTTTAGATATTCTACATTTAAGACCTAACTTTTGGGTAAACAGTGTCACAAAGAAAAACATGTTATGTGGTGGAAATATTTGTGTCTTTAAAGGATTTTGTTCCCCTTCATGCTGTAGTTTATTAAATTAAAATTGCAATCTAAGATTACATTATTTCGAAGATGAAAAAACACGTTTCTGCTACTTATTTATTGAAAGTTTTATTTATGGCCTTAAACATATATAGTTTAAGGTTTTATTGTTTGCATCAATATTTTTTGTAAGCATTGTTACAGTCTTTTACTCAGTACAATTTCACTTCCATTTATTATTCTAAGTACTGTAATATGAGAAAATAATTTGTTTAATGCCTTATACATTTCAACCGTTGAGCATCAATATAAATGTTCTGATTTTTCCTTACTGAACTGTTGCACTTGAACATTTCATAATAAAACGCCTGTGCATGATGTCTTCCCATATTTGTCTTTTCTCCTCAGAATTATAATGAACCTCTGTACATTATAAAGGTCAGGCTGTGTCACAGAGGTCAGCATGCATTATAACTTTTATCTCCCATTAATGACCCGGAAACTCAGTTGGCGGTGGGCTTGACTGGGATCAAAGAGCTGAGAAACAACACCAGCATAATTATTAGGTTGCTAGGGAACAGATGAATCGATTTAAAAAAAAAAAAAAAAACCTGGCTGCTTTATAAACTCAGACTGCTCAGATTACATATCAATCACAATACCATAAATACATTTTCATTACAGATTATCAAAGGTGATGCCTGTAATATTTGCTTTTAAGTGCTGTCGAGATAAGTCGTTAGAAGAAGAACAAATAATAATGTGAGATATCCAATGATAAGTTTAATCAACGGAGACAAGAAAAACAATAACTCACATCAGACCACAGAGGAGAATGAAAAGACTCCAAAGCGCAGCTCAAGTATCTGGAAATCAAAGAGCAGAGAACCACAATGTGTGTGATATTCAGAGAGGGAACTGAAATGAACAGAAATCAAAGGCAGGTCTCTTTCTACTTCATAATTTAATTATTTCTCCATGAGACACCACTACCTTCATGAGTAATTCTTTTTTTTTTAAATATATATCTTTGAATGGGTAAAGGTCACTTAAATATGAGCATATTTTATTTTACAATTAATTATGTATAAGTATTCAAGGGTGGGGTGTGAGTGACCCGGGATGACTGAATAAATATGCCGATAAATGAATTGGCGATTAATCAGACGTGCAGACACACATGCACCTGTAATTACACATTTCTGATGCTAAATCTACACTTGTTGCCAGTAGCTGCTCACTCATTTCTTTGTGTCTGTCCTGTTACTCTTTGTTTTAAGGATGACACCTTCATTTATTACGTAACTGTGTGTAGATGGAAAGGTCTTCAATCTTAGATCCTGATAGGTCCCGAGTTGCAGTACCACCCAAAGTATACAAGTATAAAAGAATAAGGGACGATATTTATCACGTCCTTCCAAGTATAGACAGCATGAACTCATTAGCCTCTGGTATTTGGTGTTTGTTTGTTTTTTTAATCTTACTGGCTGTTCATTTTGGGCGCCTGGATAACTATTACTGAGATTAACTCCATCATAACAGGCAATCAGAAATTACAGCAAAAAAAAAACTAAACATCGTACCTCAATGCTCATCTCCTGTTTGGAAAAGTGCAGATCTCATAAACTGTATCACCCTATAACTTCAACAATTCAAACAATTAAGCTCTGTCTTTCTAATATGTCAGGCCTTAAACTCTATTATTAATCAGTCCAGATTTTATGAGGACGGAGAGAAAATATACAAAGCTGTTGACCTGTTCCAAGACTTCATACAACAATGTACTTCTTTAAACCTTCTTTATACATGTCGCATGCTTTTCTTTCTTTTTCTGCATACGATATTTATAAGCCTATTTTAAAAATCGGTTCTGAACCAAAGTAATAATACGTAACTTATCTGTAATTTTAGAAATTTTTAATTTTGAATAAAAAAATTCTGGTAATTATAATTTGTAAATTCATGGTGACTATACAGAACAAAAATCATTTTTGTTTAAATGTTCAAACTCTTATTCTATTTGATGTTTGTTGCTTAAATGTTTGAACGGCCTGGTGACATGAAGGTGAATAAACAGCCTTTAATTATTGTGGCTAATAGCCAGGATGAAAGTGATTCATCTGTGATTCCAGATGCACTGAGAGAATGAAACAAAAAAGGGGTTAAGGTGGGTTATTGTCAGAAATATTTTTTTAATTAAGGCGGCATGTCTAAAGCAAACTTTAAGAACATGTTGGAAAAGCGGAGGGAATTACAGAAGCATAGAACAATTACAGTAACACTGGCAGTGCTTGACACAAAACCTGTCATGTTCTGCTCTAAGTGAGGCCCCAAGTTAACATTTCTCCCTCTGCAAAACTAAATGGTCAAATAACTTGTCAAATATGCACCATAATAATTGAATATTTCTGCAACACATATTGCATACAAACAGCTGCACACTTGCATTCCACACTTTTCATCACTGTCTTTACAGGTCAGCAGTATCAAAGAGCAGCAACATCCTTTTGCCTTATAATAGTATAAATACACACTATGAGTCATTCAGAAAGGCCCATGGCATATACTGTTTAAGGAGAAAAATATCCAGTGCACCAAATTATCCTATGGGTCTGGTACCACATATACATCTTCATCTTGGTAGACTGTGAGGTCACGCTCCGGATCATTGCTGTATATTGCATCATCTGGTGAATCACATGCCAAGTACAAATCCTCTTCAGGCTCGCCAGGCAACCTGGAGAGAAACAATAAGTTAATGTTCCTATCAGAAAGATGATATAAAACCCATTAGTACACAGGACAAATCATATGTAAACACTGCGGGTTTCCTTTCCCAGTTGACAGTCTATTCCTGCTCACAGAAAAAGTCCAGCACTGAGTCATCAGCAGGCACATTTGATCGCTGGATTTTAAAGCACATCAAACAACAAAAGAGGAGATCACCTCCAGATGCCTGCCAAACTGTGAACATATGTTGCAACACAACTGCGCAAAATGGGGAAATTCACACCACATACACAGTTTCTTAATCTGTTTCCGTTCTGATCTCTTTTGGGCTGCTGCATCTCATGCTTAACGTTTCCTCTTGGCTGATAGGCAAATGATAAGGTCCTGCCTGTCTGTGAGTGAGAGTAAAACAAAACATAACAAAAATCACTTTAAGAAAGTCTTACTGGCTCTGGTGTGCTGCGGGCTCGCTGCCGCCTCTTTTCTGAGTTGACAGGTTTTCATAGATAGGGGTCTGGACGACTGATGGATTTCTCATCATACTGGTATAGTGCTGGGAATCTGTTTGCGGCGTCTCTCCACAGTCCTCCTTCGTCTGCCCTCTCATTTGTCCGAACATATTCCTTATTTTACCGTGGAATTTGTACACAATCACACCAGCTACGATCACAAGCAGGAGGAAGAAGAGCGTCAGCCCCACTGCAAGACCTGGGGAGGAGATGTGGTCCTTTCGGTCTACACTAGGGTCAGCAGTGGAATTGAGCTGCGTCATCTGTAAAAATTAAAGTTATAAAGTTGGTAATTACTGAACCATAGCTGCAGTTTGATATAGATATTGCGTTGAAAGATTGAGACACAGTAGTTATTATCATTATCTTTAATCAAGTACCCATTCAAATGCTAAACTAATGGTAACACTTATCTTTTTTTTTTTAATTAAATTGGATTTTTTTTTTTAAATGTAGCCATTGATATATGCACAGTACTGTCCAGGAGCTGCTGGTCAAACAGTTTTTCAAAGTAAGTGTAAAACAATAAACAGAGGTCTTACCATACAGGACTCTAATGTTCTGGGTCAAGGTCTGAGCAGTGAGTGAAGTCATGCAGTTTGCCTTCAAAACGCCACACTTGCAACAGCTGTGAAGTTCCCCTTTCATGGAACTGTGCAACTGGGCGATGAAAAAGCTTGCACATGCAGATTTCCTGTAAAAGCTGCCGTGGATATAGACCGCTG
>CAAKHG010005609.1:53237-79941 GCA_901007715.1 Dactylopterus volitans
CTGACTAGGTGTTAGAGTTCATGACTTTACAAATATGATCTTGGTCGTTGGCTATTATACAGTCACGGGTTAAGAAAAGTAGGCAGGGTTACATTGATGTTTTTACTTTCTTTGTGAAAGGTCTCAACCAAAAGAAAATCAGTTTTTGAATAGTTGCGTAACCATATTCATCACGTGTGTGACAAAAAGTTTTTTGCTGACAGGATGAAAGTACGTTTGTGGGAGACTCAAATGGGAAACGATAAATGGGTGCCAAAGTACTTCACAATGTTGCCTCACTCCCATAATCACTGAAACACACGCACACGCGCTCACACACACACACCGAGGATTGCATGCAAGGTGGCAGCCTGGTTCAGTGAATGACTTGGTGGCCATTCAAATCTTTTGCATCGACTCCCAGTGAGATTTGAGAGACAAAAACTTCAACTGCAGCGGTGTCAGCTTGCATCTGCATGTCAATTAAAGCCGCATTAGCACAGGAAGCACGATACTAATGATGCGGTTTAAGTGAAATTGTGCTCCAAACACACTTGGACAGGCATGAGCAGGGCCTTTACCTCCCCCTGCTGTTAGGTTCACTCCAACCATCTAGCGGTCATGTTGCGTTATTGTTGCATTTTGCATCTACACTATATCATGATGATATTTCTGATGTTTCCAGTTGGTTTGCATCTTTGAACAGTGAAATTCCGAATGTTTTGTCACCGCTGGTCAACAAACCTCACACATGTCAAGGGTGTCGGGTCGAGTGAGAATACATTCTCTCACAAATTATTTGATAGACAGGTAAATAAGATATATCTACTAATGCTACAATTACCTCTGTGTATGGGCAGCATAATTGATTAGTCTGTAAAAGCTGGAGAAATCCTTCTCCTCTTGCTTCTCATGAGGTTTTCTGCTGTTTATTTGTTTTGTTTAAAATATTTTTAACAAAGGCTGTTACGAGTAAAGTCCTCAGAGCCACATTTAATTCCAGGAAATAGAAAAGAGGTTGATTATAAAAATGACTTGACTTTGGTTTTATTGATTTGCCTTTTGTGCCAACGATGAAATTTATTTAATTATCATTCATCTGTTCTTGCTCCCCTGGATAAACGTGATTTGGCAGCAACACAAAAGCGTTGCTATATGTTTTTTAAAAAAAAGCGTTGCTATATGTTCTTTTTTTAAATTTTTTTTTAAAAACCACTACTAAACACCACTATGTCACACAACCTCACATGCTTCTATAAGGGACTCTATATACTGGGCCTTAAAACCTCCTGTTGGCCACAGATATTATCAATAGAATAAACAGAACAAAACCACAAAAACAGACATTTTCAAATTCTCATTCTCTGAATGTTTTTGCAGCATGTTTGCATGTTTTCCTGAGAAACATTAACAATATCTAGCACAGGACTACAACTTCCTCATTTTAAGAGGCCTTTACAAACACAGTAAACCCCCAACACCCGCCACCCCTGAGGCTTATTCAGCAATAACAGAGTAATCCTGTCAGTAGGTTCCTCTGCTTGCCCCGGAGACCTTTCTTTTTCTATGTTACTATGGTAACTTTTACAACCAAATTACACTCTCCTGAATGGCAGGTGAAGCAGCGCCACTGTTTCGCTGTGCCTTTGGTGAAAACAACAGAAGAAATGATAATCGCAGGCAGGTGTCTGGAGATGAAAAACATACCCTTGAAACATATATGTTTTTATATGATTTGAAAGGTTTCAAGTGAGTCTGATATACTATCATACAGTGTATCAAGCGTCTAGGCCTAACAGTGTTTTGCATGCCACTGTTGTCACGGCGAGAGTCTGCTGCCGGTGTGAAAATGAATTCCCCGCTGCAGTTGAACAACAAGAACATATAGAGATCATTGTCTTCTGGCTGATGCATTTATCATGTCAGCCATTGGGCAGAACATGAGAAGGCATAAAAAAATGAGTGACAGAGAAAATCAAATCTTTCCTAGTCTCATAAGAGCTGGTTTGTTTCTATATGAGTGAATCTCCTGAAGGAGTGTTCAGTCCGTTCACAGTGTGCATGTGTTTTACTGGAAACCAGGGGAAGACACCATTGTGACAGTGTTTGTCCACAGTCAGTGGGGGTGCATACACAAGCCAGGGGAGGCACTCATCGCGGCTGACCAAAAGATTTCATGTCACATAAATGGAGACCTGGAGAGAAGGCTTGTTTCTTATTCGAATGTAAAAAGGCCTGTGAGCTAAATTTTGAGTTGCATTCAAACACTTGTCTTGCTCACAATCTCACGTGACACGTGACTATTTCTGGGAGGGGGGGGGATCATACTTTTAAGTCTGAGCATCATATCTACTTACGATGTCTCAATGACTGTATTTAATACTCCAGCTGCTATTACTACGACTGATGACAAGCGTTATTCATGTTATTTCACATTAATATGACGATGCATGTAAATGAGACGTGTGTACATTCGTGTCTTTTTTAAAGAGTGAAATTTTCTGTGGTTCCAGATGTGCGGTGCGCCTCCACAACACCCCCGCACCGCGACGTGAGCACGCAAAGCCTCCCGGAGGGATCCGCATCAAGTCAGCCAGGAGCAATCAGGAAGACACCGGAAATAAAGCTTCGTTGTATTCAAAATAAAAGCATACTGTTGTAGGAACAAGCGTGCTTTGCGTAGGTAACCAGGCAGAATTGACACTTTTCATTTTAAGTTCAGCATTTGAATTCTCAATTTTCGACTTTCAAGACTTCCAGTCTTGTTTGGGCTGTAGCAAAATGTGCAGTCATCTGTTATTCCCCCCACAAATGACTAAAACCATGAAAAAATACAGTCTGTCTTTTACTGTTCGCAGTTTCATTTTTTAAATTGTACATATGGAAAGATCCAAGAAAGCACCAGTGAGTAGAATTTAGTGCAATATAGCAGTTTGGTTGCAAATTGCAGCTCAAAGAATGCCTCTCGTGCAATGTAACGTGTCATTTGCCTGGAAACACGAGTGTTGCTACTGAATTACTGTATGTATCATATATTGTTATATTATTGCATGTTGCCGTTTTTTGTTTTTATTTTGTTGGACAAATTTGAGTGAATAACTATTCTACATGTTTTTTTTGTGTAGAAACACAATGGGCTGCGGAAATGGCTCCCTGTGTAGATATGAAGGACCCATTCCAAGCTAATGAAAACAGTGACTTTTAGTTTCAGGAAACTTAACACCACTGCACACGTTATTATGAATTGCATATTCAATTTCCGCCAGAAGAGCACTCTTCCACAATTATCTTTCACACAGCAAATCAATTTTATCAAAATGTGATCAAACGACTGGTGTGGTGGTGCTGGAGTCTTTGAGGATCCCCATCCAGCACTGAGGAGCTTCTACTTTTTTATTGCCTTTTAAATGACTAACTCTTTGTTATACCTGAAACAACAGAGGTGAAAATAAGGGGCCATTGCCTCACTATTCACATGATATGAATCCGTGCAACTCAAACTGTGTGATTAAGTCACGTTACTCTCACAAATCACCAACATGAAAATGCCAGCTGACCTTTACAAAGTCAGGAGCCAAATGTATGTGGCTAGCATGAAATAGAACTGAATATGTTAATGAAGGATTGCTGCAGAAAATAACATGTCGGGCTGGGTAAAGACTCACTAAGTAACTGAGAACAAAGTGGTTAGAAAGAGATTATAAAAAAAGAGACAAAAAGACTGCAAATTATCGATTTATTTTAAGGCTGTTTTAAACAATTTGCTCTGTCTGCTGAAAGGTGACTAGCATGTTAGCTGCTGGACGCATGCTAGCATGTTAGCTGCCTCAGGTTTGTTAGCATGGTAGCCAACAATTTATTGATTAACCATAAAGTCTGCGTGATTATTCCCCTTTTTGGTGGTCAGAAACCTTTCAATGCAGCTTTGACTGTCACTTCGCGAAACCCTCTTTAACTCGCTCTAACCGGAAGTGGGGTGTCCTGCCTGCGTGGGGGACTTGACACTGACCAGCGAAGGGAAAACGGAGCAGACGAGCGAAACATGGCGACTTCGAACAATCCGCGGAAATTCAGCGAGAAAATCGCTTTACATAACCAGAAGCAGGCAGAGGAGACGGCGGCGTTCGAAGAAGTGATGAAAGACCTCAGCATTACCCGGGCGGCGAGGGTAACGGACGCGCTTTATGCTCTTTGTCTCCGCGGCTGCTCTTCTTCTGCTTTCTTCTTCTGCTTCTTCTTCGTTTGTTTTCAGCGAGCTGTCAAATCTGCATTAGTAGCGCGGCGGCGGCGGCGGCTGCACGCAGGCAGGCGGGCGGGCGGGCGGGCGGCCAGCGGAGGTAAACAATAACAAACGACGCTTCGTGCCAGCTGCAGCCTCGCTCCCCTGACAGGGACGACGGCCGGAGCTGGCAGGGGAGCGAGTGTCCTGGAATACAGAGACGGGTGTCGGGGACCCTCCTCCGGAAAAGTTATTTCAATTTTTTTTTTGTCCCACGCCAAGTGGGAGCAAAGGGGCGTGCACGCGTGTTTTGACAGCACGCGCTCAGCTGCATCCGTGCCCCCCTCCTTTCCCCCTCTCCAATCTCGCGCTCCGGGTGTAAGTGTGATCATTTTCAGTTATTTTCCTATGGGTTTTTTTTTATTTTATTTTAAATGTAGACTGAGTTACAATGTGCACACCGTGCATGGCGGGACGATTGTGGCGAAGCACGTCCGTGAACTCGCCTGACATGTTGTGTGGCCCGTGCGCGCTGCGTGATTGAGATCCACACCAAAGATGAAGCAGATTATGTGGCATCTAAGCCACATGCAGTACAGGCCTCCAAAATAAATCCTGTAAAGGCTGGGCTTTAGTAATAACTGTTGCTGGGTGGACTGATGATGGGCAGGCTGCAATCATGTTGCTCATCTGTCAACATATAGAAGATAATCTAGAATATTGAGAATTCGCTCTAGATAATTTTCACAACGTTTCCTAGTCGTATTTGCAATCGGTGTGTCTTTTGATGAGACTGTGTGTCAGGATTACAAGACAGGTTCCCCTCACAAATCGTCAGATTACAAAGTTTGATTGTTTTAAGCCCACGAAAGCAAATAAAAACTCATTTTTTTTGTCCTTTTCCATTGAAGATAGTTTGAGTTGCTTGGCTTTAGGAGGAGCAGGGGTGTAAATGATGAATGATGAATAAATGCTGAACATGAATTCTTGATTGCTCGCTGTCACACTGTCATGGCTTACTGAGATGTTTGAGGACAATGAAGCCATTGTTGGCGTTTTAGTAACATTGTGTAATTCTCCTGCTATGGCAAATGGAAGTAGCTGCCCCTCATCAAGCCTTTGCAGATGTTTGGATTTGCACTTGACTGAGGACCACAACAACTGGCAAAATCCTGTGCAGATTAATTGAGCAATCAAATCTGTTGGCTTTACAGTGAATGTTTGTTTTGCCATTTGCATACTTTAAACAGGAAATACATTTTTGTCACCCTAATGAGGTGTCTGGCTAATTTAGCCAGTGTATACTTCCTCTTTCCTCAATCTTTGCTCATTTGACACTAAACTTGCTACACTGCATCTTCTGACTGTCCCCTTACTAATGATTCAATGATTTGAATGGTCAAAAAGTGATCCCACAGTGCATCAAAAGATTTGGCTGTAAACAGTCATGTGATTAGCAAGATGATGGTTGAGATCGTAAGTTCAAGGCCCAGGTGATGCAGAATGTTCAGTATGTCTTACACCATATATATCTAGCTATTTGTTTGTCTGTCTGGTAATGTCCAGGCACCTCATGATTCGATTAGATTCTGATTCTAGTTCAGAGGGCTGTGATGCAATGATAAAGCGATTATTGATGCATCTTTTTTTCACTGTCCATGCGTCCCGTGTCACAGCTGTCCTTCCCGCTTTCTTCAGTGATTCCATGACTTCAGTTTTGGTCCCGTTGTAGAGTGTAAGGATCACTGTGTCAGTAAAATATCTCCCAGATGGGACGATGGATCTCGGCTCCAAAGTGGGCAACATAGCACGAAAGCACTGTTTCTCCGCGACCCAACACAGACGCAAGTCCTTGGCAATAAAAGTTGCGCTAGAGTTTGTAATTGGCTTCGCCCTTTCCGAGAAGATTGGAAGCTTTGATATTGCACAGTGAATGGTTCTCTGGTTGGAGGCAACTAAAACCGTGTGTTTTTCTTCCTCCTCCGGGTGGAAACGTGTAATGTGGTTTCTCGTGTTTCCAAAGTACTTTAGTTTAGTTTGACATAACTTGCACATTGTGTGACTCTTGTACTTTTCCCCTCCATCTTCATAAAGGCCGAAGTGCTCCCATACGCGGGCGTTTAATGCCGAGGGTGCCAGTCAGAGTTCGCGCTCTGCCATCTCGTATTTGTGTTGCGTGCACACCATTGACTGTCCGGGCGCTGCACTTCTGCACTTCCAATTCCACCTTTTGCATTCATTCAACGTCACGTTGTCAATTAACATTTAGAAAATGGATTTTTGACATTTGTGAGTCGACTTAAAATCGTCCACGTCTGTATCACGATGCATCTAAGAATCTTTTTTTTTCAGTGTTTAATGATTTTGGTCAAGAGGGTCCTGATGGGCTCTCCTGTATTTGTCAATGGTCCCTCTTCCTCTTCTTTCCTCTTCTTTCTCCTCAAAATGCCTGGTCCCAACTCATTGCTGCACAGTGGCTATAATTAAGGACTCTATCAATGGAAAGTAGGTCTCTGGTTTAGAGTCCTTTTCGTGCTCCTTATCCCTTTAGTTTCTCTTTTGCCTTTCTCTCCCCCCCACGCCCCCTCTGTCTCCCTCTCTTTCCTCTCTCTCTCTGTCTGTCTGTCTTGCTGGGGTTGAAAGGCTTTGGACTGACCTCTCTCTGAACTGAAAATGTTACATGTCATCCTTCGTCCCCAGAGTCGGGATGAATGTCTTAAAGGAAATAAACTCAGATTGGAAGCTTATCAAAGTGCACCACTGACACAGGCATAGTAATTATTATTAGATTTTCTGCCCTGCCAACAATGAGCAGTGGGCTTGCATGAGAAAATCTAATGGACCTGTTATTGTCTCCCAAATAGGAAATGAAAGTGAAGACCGTTTTAAAATAAACAATGTTGTAAGGCCATGGGGAGTTTTTTGTTTTTTGTTTTTTTTTTAGAAATTCAACCATTGCAAAGGATATTTTTCTGCTGCTTTTCCAAATGAGACTTCTTACCTTCTTTATGTACACTTAAAATTATATTGTGGGTTGTGTGAGCAACTGTAAATAGAACCTTTGTCAAACATTTATTCCAGTCAAAGACACATGTTGTCCCTCTCAGTTTGCATTGAAATCAGGGGAAGGCTTCATTTGACCAATTGAACAGACTGTTAATGTAGAACACATCAACTAATTCAAACCCAATGACACACTCATAAGTATCTACATGGGTCAGTAAATATGCGCGTAAATATATGTTCCCCAGAGTTTCAGTGAAGGAGATGCCATTGAGCAGTTATTATTGTTAATGTTAGCGCTGTTGTGGGCTATTTTTTCCATATTGATTTCTATTATAAGTTGCACATAGTAGCCTCTCGTCTGACCTGGTGTTGTTCTGCTTCCAGTTACAGTTGCAGAAAACTCAGTACTTGCAGCTGGGACCCAACCGTGGGCAGTACTATGGAGGATCTCTGCCAAATGTCAATCAGATTGGTAACAGCACTTCTGATGTGCCTTTTCAGGTGAGGGATTATATATGTTTGTTATACTGAATAATTGAGATATCCTGTATACTTACAGTGTACAATTGTGCACATTGAGCTAAACCTACCACAGTCAACTTCTGTTGTTTTTTTCTTAATATAAGGTTGGCTGTCCCCTGAAATCTGCCTATTTGAATAAGGAACCCTATAATAGACCTAGTCCAATACTTGATTTTATCATCTACCATATGCAGTACTTACAATATGCAATACTTTTATTTCAAAAACCGAGATGTAACCTCACAAATATGGACTGCGCTGCACAAAGATTGCACTCTAACTTAAAAACTGGAATAACGAGGTTTCTATGTCAGTCATAGTTGATTGTCTGTTGGTGATGTTTTGACATGACATAAATGCATGAAGTGTGAGACAACAGCAAACAGGCAGAACAACATGGAAACAAAACTTGTAATGCAGTGAAACTCTTAATTATCACTTATCCATCACTGATTAATAATGCCCATCCCTAATACAGGTTACAGTGAAGTGGACATTTCTGCGGACGTTTCTAATAATCAGCATATAACACGAAAAGTTATGGCCAAAAATTTGTTTTGTGAGGTCACAGTGGCCTTGACCTTTGACCTCCAATCTCTAATCAATTCATCACTCTGCCCAAATTGTCATTTGTGCAAAAAATGGAAGAAACACTCTCTTGGAATTCTATAAAGATTCACAAGAATGGGACATTGACAATGTCAGAAAAGCTGATGTTTAACCTTTTACCGACAAAATGTCATCATCTCATGTCTTGTCACTTTATCGTTTTGGACGTTTGTGTGGAAGTTTGTAATAATCAGCATATAACTCTCAGAGTAGTTGCCAAAAATGTGTTTTATGAGGTCCTCAACCTTTTACCTTTTGAGCACCAAATTCTAATCAGTTCATCCCTGAGCTGGAGTTGACACTCGTGCCAGACTTTTCCTCCAGGCATCTCTGAGATACCACGTTCACAAGAATGGGATGGATGTACAGTATATACAGACGGACAGACATATGGACGGACAACCCCCGAAACCACAGTGTCGTGTTTGGCTTGGCTATTCCCGGCGCTCAGTGCATCACCTTAACCTGCAAGATGTTTTCACAGGTGGTCTCAGTCTATTCTGGCTGATGCTCAGGTTGATGTTTTGGCGGCAGCACCGCCTGGTGAAGCCTCCAAACCTCTGTGTACCAATCAGAATGACCAAACTCTATCTTGTCTCAAGCTAATACATACAAAGACCTAATAAGGCAGCAAGGGACTTGCTAACCAAAACACTGTCCTGAGAAGAAATCTAACCAGACAGAATATTTTGAAACATTTGAAAGAGGTCTTGCCATTTTGCTAAACTGAAGAGATGTTTTTTGTTTTTTATTGACTAGACGATTGTTTTGTTTGCATGGAACAGAGAAATTACCTTCAGTGTGACTGAGGCTCTCCTATTGACCAGTGAGAAAGGTGCATTTTGGTAGAATGCGAATATTTGTCAGTGAAGACTCATCTCCCCTGTGACATAGCCATGATGGCCCTTGTGAAAAATACTGTAGCAAACTGCTATGGGACACAAATGCCACCCCTATTATCATTGCACTTTTCAGACCCTTACTTTCTAATCTTAATATTTCATTGGCATTTAAGCCCTGAATCTCATTATCTTCTGTCCCGGCTCTACATACAGTACATGCTGTCCATGCTATTTTACCCTGACAGGCCAAAAATATGGTAAGCATGTGAAGTAGCTTGCTGCGTGTGCAACGATGACTGAGAAGTTCAGGACAGGTTGCGGCGCTTTGCTTGTTGACACGGATGAGCGTCTCACATTGGGATCATCAGGAAATGAAAAGCAAACGTTTGCCTCTCGTTCCGTTGTTAGAATTCAGGGATGGACACCAACAGGTCGACGCGACACCATGGGTTGGTGGACAGAGTCTACAGGGACCGGAACCGTATCACGTCACCCCATCGGAAACCCCTGTCTGTTGACAAGCATGGGCGCCAGATATCCTTTAGCGCCGTCTGCGCGCATGGTGGGAAGGTCTGCAATAAGCACCTTGCAAAAATAAGCCAGACAGTACCGCGGATAAAGACCTGACAAATTTGTGGCTCACTTCTGATTATTCCTCGTGCTGGTTTTTTCGAGGTAAGACCAGAAATATGCTTTTTATGATAGGCTCTTTTGCTGGGAGAATCCACAGGGATAAATTAATCCGCCAAGAGTTTTCACTTTCCAGCTGTATTTTCTTAACCTGCAGTCTCACATCGACAGCTGTCCGTATGGCTCAGTATATCTGTCACCGCCGCCTGACACCAGCTGGAGGAGGTAAGACGCCTGTCTCTGCATGGCTGTTTATGTTTTACTGAATACGCTGGTCATATTGAACATAATAAAGCTTCCAGATAACCTCCCTAAGAGTTATGACTTGTACTGCACTGACCTGGATTTATATTCAAAATACAGAGATGCAGACAGCCATAAGTTTCACACGGGTTTCAAATGCCAGTCTCCTGGGTGAAAGTCCTTTTGTTAAAACGGTTCATCATGTTGCTATTTGTGGAGACGAGGTGGTTGTTTCATGTGGCTTCAGGCTAGTTGGGTCACAGAGAGATTGAATCTTTAACTCTTGCACCGAAAATATTATGAGTCGCAGTGTTCTCCGTCAGCTTGACAGCCAGTCATCAAGGTTAAATTGTGTTTTAATGATGGCAACTGTGGTTTATGCCTGGGTGTAGTTCTGCTGCTGCTTTCAAACATACATTATTGGTTTCTTTTTTTAAACTGCACATCACTCTGTCTGATTCTGAAATTCTTGCGCTGCAGGACAAATTCTGACTCAGCACTCCACCAGAGCACACTAACTCCTGCCCAGCAAGCCTCCTTCACTGGAGGATTCCAGGAGCTCCAGCCGAAACAAGGTGAACATGACTCCAGAGTCAGTTTTATTTTTACTGGCCCCTTTTACACAGCCTGTTAATGGCAGGAATATTGCATTGTTATTACACCTTGCACTTCTGTGTAAAGCGGCGAGCCAGCCTGGCAGCCTCTTTGACTCCGCAATGCTGGAAGGCCGTATAAAGTCACACGCCTGGATGGCTTTGTGCCAGTGTCCTTTGATCCAGTGTAAACAAATAATTGAGTTATTGGCAATATTGCACAATCTCTATAAAAGGGGCTACTGTGTAACCCTGCACATGGTAATAAACGTTAACAAGTCTTGAAAGTTTGAAAAATGCTATCATTTGATTGTTGTGTTTTCAAGGAATATGCTTAAATTTGAATATATCGTGGTGGGGCGGCGGGGGGGCAGAACATCTTTTGATATTCCCTTCTCATCATTAAACTCTGACATCTCTCTTGTCATAATTGTTTGTCTGCTGGCACTAAAATTAGCCAACATGAAATAATTATGACCAAAACATGTAATCGAAGCTGATATGAAGAGCAGGCAAATTAAACAAAGTGACAGCATACATTGATTGCCGATTTCACAATTGCATTTGTAATAAGAGTTAAGACAGGATGATCAAGGCTTCAAAATTCTGTTAAAGTCTTAAAAAAAACTGAACAAACCCCAATTAAATGATATACAGCAAATATTAAAGAAGTGAGCTATTATCTGTTACACTGTTAATATTCATAGTATGATGCTTTTAGGCCTCAAATGAGTCCATTCTTATCCAGACCAGACTGTCAAGGTTTTATATCAACCTCAGTATTTGGTGGTGCTTGGGGTTCCTATGGTTGTCCGCTTGTTTTATTCCTGTAGTACCGTGCTGCTCTTTCTCTAGAAGGTTGAGTCGAGGGCCCTCCAGTGAGTGATGAAAGGATCTGAATGTAGCTTTGAAGTCAAAGGAGGAAAAAATGATGCTGAGGAGCTGCTGAGAGCATCCAGGAGTCCAGTGAATTTTACCACTGACGGCACTGTGATGCAGATTATTGTAATGATGACAAAAACACTTTGATTACTTTTGTATAACTATCCTTAAGGGCTTTTTTTTTTTTTTAAACTTTCCCTTTATTCCCATCCGTCTTTCCCAACTCCATAAATTTTTCAATCCTTTCGTTCTCGTTTCTTGTGTTTTAGTTTGCATTTAATGATCACTCGGCCGTATTAAATGAGGAAATGTGGTCTGTTTATAAGTCCAGACAGACTGTCGGTCCAAAAACTGAGGACATTTAATTTTTCCGATTCCCTCAGTTCTCCTGCTAACTGTGCCAGGATCCGAAGCAGTTAAACAAGAGGTTGAAGAAGATGGGCAGCTACAGAACTGGGACTGCAAAAAGGTGCACCGTCTATACAGAAATCTGCTTTTGTTTGCGTTTGTCACAATACTCAAACTATAACTGATCGTCTCCCCCTTAGAATGTCTCAAGGTCCAAACCCTGCAAAGTTCCAGGAATCCAGTGAGTATTTTAGGGGCTTTCCTCTCTATCAGTGATAAACATTATGATTGCATAAGAGTAAGAGCACTGATGAGAGCCGTTAAAATCTTGAATGTCGTCGCAAGTGAAATGGTGTTTATTTGCATATAGTTAGCGTGATATTGAGTGCACATTTACACACATCCAAAGAACAGTTTGAATACTCCCTGGCGCTAAACTGAGGCCATCTCACTGTTAATAAGCATTATTTTAATGCACCCACTCGACTGACAAAGAAGAGTGCGTAGCCAAGAGCGTTAGGAAAAATCCAGATATTGCTGCAGTTGACTGTATTGCAAATGTGTCTCTCAGTGAGCTGCGTCCGTTTCCGCTTCCAGTGTAAACGTCTCTGTTCCCTCATCAAGTCACTGACATCAGCCATTATTAATCTCGTTATCGCTCTTGAGCTCACGGCAGTCGTCTGGTTTCTGCAGCATATTTCCGTCTCCGGAGCAGCAGTTGACCACGTCATTGAAGCCAACAGCCCACAACACCGGTGGCTCTCTGCCTGACCTGACCAACATCCAGTTCCCTCCTCCGCTGCCCACCCCCCTCGACTCGGATGATGCAGCCTCCTCCTTCAGCTCCACCAACAACACACAGACCCTGGCTAACACACAAGGTAACGGTAAAGACAGTGTGGGCTGCACATCATTAATGTGGAAAAATTTGCAGCATGTCAATCATTTTTGATGTTTTGTGTGTGTGTGTGTGTGTGTGTGTGTGTGTGTGTGTGTGTGTGGGTGTGTGGGTGTGTAAGCAATGGTTATTTCCTGATATACTGGACATATGTGCCAATATTATCAGCACAGCAAAGACTAAACCTATAAGAGAGAAAGAAGGTGTGGGACAATAAGCAGGACCAGTTTCAGCCCATAACCACAATAGCAGATATTTCATGATTTTACAACTAAAGGGTTTTGGGAAACGCCAGCGCTTCTGTAAAGTATCCAATAATTGATGGTGTTGTGCATGAGTTACCAGTGATAGTCCGAGATAGTGAGTTCAGTTTTCTCAAGCGTACATTTTAGCTCATTATATCCACCTCTACTATGATATCCTCAGTTCTCCAGAACTGTGTTGGAACTCTCCACTGATTGGACAGGAACTTGATGTAATCAGCTGTACTGTATACTTTGTTATCATGGATTAAAGCAATGAGGATAGCTCAGCACCTGTTGGTAAATATTTTTTTTCAACTGAATCAAATGTAAATATTGTATGAATATTTGCGAAGCCTCTATGTCACATACAATGGGTTTCATTATCTGTATTAAAACCAAGAGTTGTGTACTTATGTATCAATTACATGTGAACACCCACAGGGTTTTCTACAGCATACTCACCTTTGTTTGTGATATAGACAGTTTTACCTCTAGGGTCATTCATTTACAAAAAACCCCCACCTGTGCCGCACAAACAGTGTCTAACAATGCATGCCGAGCAACGGGTGCCTGGCAATTAGTGTCTTGTAACATGAGCCTAGCAACTGCTGCTTAACTTAAAACGAACGTTGTTAAGCAGACAAAGATAATTGTAATGAATAAGTAATGGCTAGCAACGGTCTTCTCTGTTTCTACAGTTCTATAATTCTACAATTCATTTAGTAGGAACTTTTATCCAAAGCGACATACATCTAAGACCTCAACAATACAAGCAAGAATCTAGATCTAGTCAGTAAAGAACAATATGAGTAAGTGCCCTGAAGCTAGGCTCAGGTCCGTATAGGATGTAGGTGCCTAATGTAGTGCAGCAGAGAATGAGAGTGTAGAGGATAGGGTTTTTTTTTAATTTGCAGGTGGTGAAAAGAGCTGGGTTTTTCATCTCTTCTTTAAGACAGAGATTCAGCAGATCTTAAGGTTTAGTAACTTGTTCCACCAGCAGGGAGCCACAAAGTAAAAGAATCTAGCTAGTGACCGAGCAAATTTTGAAAAATAGGCTTATGATGACAAAATGAACAAGGAACACAGTAATGGCAGGCAATTGCTGCCAAGAAAACCTTTGTTTTGCAACCTAGCAATTATTGCCTAGCAAGTGGCATTGGTGACATGTTAAAGAAATTAGCCTTAGCCAACCGAGCTATCCACATCCTAGATCTACCCTGTTTTTCAAATATAATATAAAGGCTAGGATCATCCATCGTGTATTCTAATTGTAGAATTTAAATCTCCCAGATTCTGTGAGGAACAGCAGAAATGTCTTCTAATCTTTGATTTGTCCTTGTGAAGTGTTTGATATTGATGCCAAATGGCAACATTCAATGACAACCCTAACTCTTAGTGTCTGACTGATATCAAGTGTACTATTGCATCATCTTGTCTCATCTCGTCTTCTTCCGCTTAACCGGAACGGGTCGTGGGGGCAGCAGTGGCCTGCCGTCTGATCCACATTGTTCCAGAGCCATCTGGTTCCTCCTGCAGGTGATGGGCCTGCTGGAGCACGGACCCATGTCTCTGCCTCGGGCTGGACCTGACTGGACCTCATGGGCGAAGGCCCAGCCACCAGGTGCTCACTGACAGGCCTATTCCCCAGGCCTAGATCCAGGGTAGGTCCCCGGTAAACCTCTGGGCAGGGCACACTGGTCCTTTGATGTTTTTCCTCCCATATGAGTCTTTATCAATCCTTCTTTGTCTGGTCCTTCACCCAAGACCAATTTGCAATGGGAGACCCCATCAGGGGCTGCTGCCCTTGACAACATAGCTCCTTGGATCATTAGGACACTCAAACCCCTCCACCATGATAAGGTGATAATCACCCACACTGTAAAGAGCTCCTGATGGCAGGATTATATAACTGCTTATGGCAACTGCTTTAGCTGCCACAAAGCTCCTCCTTCTCTGTTTAAATATAAACATCATACCTTTCTAACACAGTCAGATCAGATCAGGTGTGTCACATCAGCTAACCGTAAACACCACTTTAACACCTCACCGAATATGCAGGCTGGGGGAAAACATCTAGAAGAACCAGCCACAATAACAGCAGGCTTGCAGTCAAGTTTAGTTAACCTGAACCCATCTTTACTCTACTAAGGTGAGAGGTGGTGGCAGGTGCATTAGTGATTTACCAAAGCAAATCTTATGGGGCACATAATGATAAGTGTGTTTGCCTGTCTTTGGCACATGTATAGTGCGGAGTGATTTCAAGGGTAAAGACAGATAATGAATGGTGCACTGGAAAATACAATAATATATCAGGTGTTACCAAGGGTGTGTATATTGGGCCACATGGAATCTAATGATATTGGACTATCAAATATTTACATCAGTGTTCAAATATATGTTGACAGTTGCAGTCAGTGCAGTGCCTTTGGAATTGGCCAAACTTCCACCAGTCCTTATGGTGCTGCCTGAGTGTTAACTGTCTATCCTTTGAGTGCTGTGGAGAGTCCTACGATCTTAACAGTCACCATGTTAACTGTAAACCTCAAGGAAGTGACATTCTACCCCAGACATTCACAAACAGCTGGTCAAACCCACTTGTACGCAACATATTTCATAGAAGTATGTATTTGCTGATGAACCCCCTAAAGTATGCTGATATGTTGTTTAGGATTCAAGGTCCAACTGGTGTACAACAGGGTCCCTGCACTGCCAAAAATATCCATCTATATTTAACAAGCACTTTGGGTTCAAAGTGCATCATAAAATCCTCTTTTTCCACAGGTGGACTGAAAAAAAATGAATCTGTGTTGAGAAACAGCAAATTTTTCCAGTGGAAATCTATTTAAGCATTTCTTGGGAACTATAACAATTACTCTGAAAGTTCCCTCATACTAGTCAAACGTCCCTATGAACTATTGGAATTAAATCTCAATAGAATCCACATCGGAAATTCTAGCTTCTTAGCCTGATTCTAGGATGTTTTGTTTTTGCGACAATTTTTTTTTTTTTTTCAGTGTGTTTTAAGCAGGAAAATAGCCTGGGGGTGCAGGAGAAACTCCAACTGCAACAGGTATAGACTGCTCACTCACCGTTCTCGTGGATCCGCGCAACCTGCATCTGGTCGATGATTGCCAGGATCTTGTCCCACTCACACTCGGCCCGACAGCGGTCCAGCTCCGCCTCCAGCCTGATCTGGGTGAAGGAGACCCGGGATGCCATCGGCGCTCTGTCCCGGTGGTGATTGTACTCCGCGGACACGATGGGAGTAACTGCAGACTACCGGGAGAAATATGTAATATTTGAAGCAAGCGGAGAGGGGTGTGTGTGTGTGTGTGTGTGTGTGTGTGTGTGTTAGAGAGCGAAAGAGAGAAATATACAGAGAGGGGGAGGCTCTTTGAAGCTGACTGTGTGATGCATTTTGTGCATTTATTTCTGCCATCGAAGATTCTTTTCTACCATGTATTTGCTCATGGGGGAATTGTTGGGTCTCTGTCAATTTAAGAGTACGGCATCTCGACCTGCTCTACTTGGAAAGTTTCATGGGATAACTTTTCTCGTGGTTTGGCGCTATATAAATAAAATTTACTTGACTTTTAACCTAGCATTCCGAGAGGGCTGTTGAAGTCAAAGGGAGGATGTCTTCATACGGCCATGCCCTTAATCTTTCCCGTTAACACTTTAACTGGATCAGGTAGAGCTTAACAAACAGCACTGCAAACAAAGCCGAAAGTGTGCAACCCAGAGAAAGAATGATGCTTGCATACATAGTCCCATCTTCTTAGCTGGTTCATTTACTAAATGACTACATTGAATAAACCCATTTGTAACTGCTTGGCCCTAATCTGGACCGTCTTGGTCCTGCAGCAATGGCAGGCTGGTTAACCTGCTGGTTCAGTTACAGGAACTGCAGTGTTACTGCACTGCACTGTATCTACACTAGAAGATACAAACTAACAGATGGCAAAGGCAAAATGCACCGATTACCTAATTAGCATCAAAGTAAAAAAAGGGGTTAGCATTTGCTCCAAGCAGAAATTATTTACATCAACGCATGTCCATTCATTCAATGACACTTTCAGAAAAAGCTCAGTGTCGTAAACATTTAAAACCTATTTGACACTTTAAGAGGAAAAATAGAGCCCCCCCAGAAAGCAGAACGTTTTGACTGCTCAATGGCTTCTCTGTCTTTAAGTATGCAGAAATAGTTCGTAAGCAAAAGACGCAAAGAAAAGAAAAACATTAAAAGTTTGGATAGCATTAAATGTGAATACTAAATTACGAACAACTTTGCACTGATTCTAAACCACAGCACATGCTTTAAATAGGGAGACACGGGTCACTGACTAGAGGGGATTTACAAATCAGCAGATTTTTGACAAAATAAACCTCAAGCCTTCTGAACAGAGATTTAGCAGCGTCATTTTCTCTCTGGAAACTTGACATTTGTTTGTCGTGGAAGGCCATGACTCCGACGCGACAACTCTTCACCACACTCGCTCCGGAACAATGAGATTGTTAACAGCTGAGCGGCTACTGCGTCACGCCCCCTGTTGACGCAATCCAAGAGTCACCTCAAAGATGTTTTCTTTATCAAGATGACTCACATGGTCAGATCCAAGGGCTCTGCTGCAGGCCGTGAGGCGCTCGCAACAATTCTAACACAAAATTGCTGATATCTTAGACGTTAGCTTGTACCAATAAATATGTTAAAAGAAAAACCTAACAACGGAAAACAATGTCACTCATATGTCTATGCAGCGATACAAAAGGGTATTTGTATGTGTCACCTTCTATTCAGTGTTTCCTGGTGCTTGAGCCCCTGCACCCCACATGTATCAGATGTTACCCTGCTCCAACACATCTGATTGAACTGAATGTGTTGTTACTAGGCTTTTACGGCTCTTGATGAGCTCATCATTGTCCCTAACTTCCCGACTATATTAGTCATCTCACTCACTTGCATTACGGTAACAAAATATCATCACCCAGTATTACCCAGTGCAGTTCTGTCTCAAAGTGATTCCATAAAAAAATCAATATTAAACTGCTGAAGGGAGAATTAATTGCAGGACTGTTGTATTGTATATTATGTTGTAAACATGCAGTGGTTTTAATGTAATGGCTAATCGGCGTATGTCACCACGTTGTCGAGAGCTTGGGGTAGAAATCATGCTGAGTGAAGGAACGTTGGTGCAGTGAGCCATTTAGCTTGAGTTGTGTAGTCTCGGATTAACCCGAACCAATGGAAATGAGCTGTCGTGTCCAAGTTGAGGTACGGCAAGCTGCTAGGTTCGTGAGCGCTGTGAGCAGTCGTTGTTGCTACTTGCTGGAAGACTCACAAATAACCTGTTGGTGGAGTTAGGTAAAGTCACAAACCTTTGGGTCTTTTGATAGTTTTTAAAACAGACATTTTGCACATTAGTGTCTCAGTTATTATTTCCGGAGTTTGCGCGTCAAACGGGCTGCGTCATTCAAAACAGTGTTGAAATGAAGCTTCTTGCTAGCCAGCTGTACAACAGGCTGGTTTTAGCAAACGTGAGTACGTTTACGGTCACTTCTAGTGACCGTGAACCTCTTGCACTTCTGCAAATTATTGCAGAATTATTCTTCGTTCTTGCAACGAAATAAGTCAGTATAGACTTTGTGAGGTAGGTATTTAAAATACCTATTCTTTATACTTTAGATTTACAAAATGTATAGTAGGTTGCTTTGTTTATCAATATGGTGTAGACTACGGGCTGGGGTTCAGTCCAGCTGTCTGAACATTTTCTCTAAATCTGCTCTAACAACATTTTGACATAAGTAACAGCAATAACTCTAAGGTTCTGTAATTATGGGTTTTGTTTGCAAATGATTTACTGTATGAAACCTTTGAGTTTTTTTTACAGAATATATATCAAATACAGAACAGAATCAGTATGCATAATATTTGCCCAAAATATGAAAGCCACCCCAACTGAGCAGAAAGCAGCACATTGTTTTTACTTTAGCTTTGCCTGTCTAAATGTCCTTCTGTCAGTCCTCCCAACAGAATGAGAAGCAGCAGGTATGGAGTGCAGTGGGGGATACTCCTTGTCCTCCTGTCCTGTTGTGTGCTGCATGTACACTCTCAGGTGGATCCACAGCAGCAGCAACAACAGCAAACACCTGTCATAGAGAGTGCAGCCCACATAACTGGGCATGGTCACGGTCGCCTTGATAGAAACATGGTCCAGGACAAAGAGTGAGTGATAACTCCACATTCAAAGTGTACTCTGTACAAGGGAACTGCAGATGCATTTGTGTCTTCCAGTCACATCATGGAGCATTTGGAGGGTGTGATCAACAAACCAGAGAAAGATATGACACCACAGGAGCTTCAGCTGCACTACTTCAAAATGCACGATTATGATGGCAACAACCTGCTGGATGGGTTGGAGCTAGCCACAGCTATCACACATGTACACAGAGAGGTGCATCCATTTGTTGTTGTTCTCTAGGGTGTGAACAAAATGCCTCTTTACTTATTGTGCCTCTTAATACTTGCTACTCCCTGCGGAAAACCATGCTTTTATTATCTTTTTGTCAATGCTTTATGTCTTTATTTTGTGTCTTCACTTTTTTCCTTCCCCAAATATTTCAGCATTAAAACGGTTTCCCTTTTTATTATTTCATTTTTTAGGAGAGAGGAGAGAACAGCCAGCCAATGAGAGAGGAGGATCTTATAAGTCTCATTGATGATGTTCTCAAGGACGATGACAAAAACAATGATGGTTATATAGACTACGCAGAATTTGCCAAATCACTGGAATAAAATGTTGCCCAGGTGTGACATTGTTTCAACATTTCCACAGCACAGCAGAGAGGAATGTGCAGATTGAGTGAACGAATGAGTGTATATGGAGTCAAACCGACAGCCTGAGAGACCACTGTTTCAGCTTTAGTTACCACTCACAAGGGATCAGATCGTTAGGACGTTGTTTTTTTTTTTCTCATTATCTGACCTTAGCTGGGTCCAAACCTTTAAATGAATCTGCCAACAGTGCTACATTGACTGTGTGTAACAATTAGATGTGAACATTCAATTATTTTTGGCTCTGTATGATGGAGGTGAAAACTTAAACCAAAGTGTCTTCATGAAAAGATAACGTCAGGGGTGAGTTGTTTTAGTAATGTACCATAGCGGCATGTGTTCTGCTTTGAGTGGTGCTGCCCATTATTAAAACGTTGACAGAATATCTTCATTTTGAATGCAAATCTGCTTAAATCTCGCATCACACACTGTTAAGAAAGTCTACAGTATACATTTTGTGCACTGTTGCTGTGTGATGCCGAATGGACCAAATAATCCCCCCTGTGAATTCATTTCATGTGCTGTTTGTGCAGACAATGAAACAAACACGTTTTTGTCATGACTGAACATTGGAACGTGGCCTTGACTTTACAGTCAAAAGTAGAAAACTTCAGCACAAGCGAACAAGCAGAACACTCAATGTGTCACATCCTTTTCTTCTAAGGTTGTGTTTTCTTTTAATCATCTTCAAGAAGATGATTAAACCTGTATGTAAGTCTCTGACCTCGAGCAGCCAGCGGACACTTGAAACTTGTTCAAATGTGTTGTCACGGAGTAAATGTAAAACATTACCATATTGTATCTATATCACTGGATAAGCTTGATGTCTGAAAGCATACAGGTTGATAGTGCTGCCATTTCTTTTTTATAAAAGCTGACTTAGCTTACAGTAAATCAATTAAACACAACTGTTTGCCTCAGATGTTTGCTGCCTTCAAAACATATGCAAATACAACATGTCAGGTTTCTGTGCATCATTGTTACACAAATCCATCCGTGATTTCCTCTAATGTATGAGTTCCGTGGCTAAATTTTATGCATTTGCCAGAAATTGTTTGATCAGTTTGGTGAATATAAATTTGAAAAAAAAAAATAAGAGGAAGACCATTAGATGCAACCGGATTATCTCTGTAATGTGAAATATTAAAATCTCAAATCTCCTGACTTTGTCATTTAACTATTTTACCAAAAATGTATTTATTAATTTGATTTAGAGCAACAAATAAAAAATGCAGAAATAAGTACTTGTTACTAAGGAGTATTATCTGGACACCTATATGTACAATTTGATGCTCTTATGGCTCTATAAATGTAAAATGCAATTTAAGATAAAACAAAAAAGGGGAATACTGGTTTTCTGGCTATTTCACTCCAGACATTTTACAAATTTGCATATATTTGATTGAATCAAGTCTCACTTCAATTTATAGATAAAAAAAAATTACAAAACTCAGAATACAAAGAAAATGAGGTGTTGATTTTGTCTTATTTTTTCCCATAAATGTGAAATATTACAAATCGTGTTCAAAGATTTTCTAAAATTGAGGCTTTTTCCCCCTCAGACATGACCTTCTGTCTAGTTTAATTTATCTTAATATTCTGAAGGTTTCTCCGGAGGCATTATTTTATATATAATTCTTTGTTTGAGTTGTATCAAATTGTATACATAAAAACATGATATGGTGTATTTTTATGGCCATATATAGTATTTACTGATTTCTAGAGTGATTGAAAATATGCCCAGAATCCCATTAGAAAAACCTGCCACTCAAGTCAACAAAATGAAGTGTTGAAGTGAGTGTTATGGTAATGTGGAAATGTTTTAAAGATAGCACAGCTACAGCCAATGTGATAATGACACATTTGCATGTCTAAACAAAAGTAAGTAATTAGTTGAAGAAGATTCATGAGGTTTTATTTCTTTTTACTTTATTGAACTGTATTCTCATCCTATATTTTCCTGTGTTAACATGTTCTAGCTGATAGCTGAGGTGCTTACTGCATATGAGAAGTTTACAGAGGAAGACTTGTGACTAGCTCTCATTGAGAATGATGAGATGATATCATTGTGAGCATTTTATTTTGAAACATGAGATGTGTTTCCTGCTTAGCTCCAATGAGAGGTGGGCTCCAGGGGCTGCATGGAGGCCAATGAAAACACAGGGGATGTCAGGTTGCTCCTCAGTGGGCTGTACCACTCCTCATGCTGATGTTGGGAGGCTGGTTGTGGTGGGACGCTGGGGCAGGGGCACTGACTAACTGGGCCTGGGTGGTGGGAGTACACTCCAGAGGGCAGCACTGGTGAGAGATGGGAAATGTGCGCCAGGGGTTGGGAGTAGTACTGCCGAGCCATGGAGGATGTGACCTGCATGCTGCCCAGCAGCGCCCTATGACCCCGCATCATTCCCACTGGGAGCACTTTCTGCGAGGCCCGCTCCCACTTTCGCTGTTTGGCTCTTCTGTTTTGAAACCACACCTGCTGAAACAAGAACATAAGCAACACACAAGCCCACACAAGCTTAGTCCTCATAGATAAAAACATGCCGAGGTGACGTTATACAAGACCTTTTCACTTGTTGGAAAACAATTCATTAAATGACACCAGCATATGTTTTGTCTCAATACTGGAACAACATTGCAAAAGATTTTTGTACTTGATTGTAGCAGGTGAATATTTTTACTTATTTAGACGACCATATCGATATCGACTGGCACAGGATTTTGTACTGACATTCATAGTTCTGAGAGGATGAACCTTGTTGACTTTGGTTGTTGATTTCATCTTGCCTTAAATGGATTTGATTGAAATGACTCAAAAACTACTGGATGCATTGCCATGAAAATTCGAGCAGATATGTTCCCCTCAGGATGTATTTTTTATGATGACTTCAGTAACATTTCATCATCAGGTCAAATTTGAGTGCATCCAATATTTTTATTTTTAAGCAAGTACATGTTAAATCAATCAGTGCCCTGGGGGAGTGATGCCGGTTATATCCTGGGGTGTTGCTGGCAGCGTGTAGCGGCGGCGGCATTCCACCCCATCAGGGGGCTCCGGTGTCCCTGCAGTCTGTCCTCCGGCATCTGGTGGGCCTATTGCCAAGGTTCGGTGTCAGTTCATAGAATATATGTGGGCCTTGGGCCTCGCTGTTGGTTTTTGGCAAGGGGCCACCAACTCCACTGGGTCTGTCAGCTTGGTTCCTGGCTTTGGGAGCTCCCTCCCATGGCACCCAGCGTAGGGGGCCATGGAAGGTACCTCCCTGAGGTGGCAAACTCCTTGCCAAGGGTCTGGTTGGGCCATGGGCTTCACTTGTGCTTGGGAGTGTAGCACCCTGGCCGGGCTGGAGTTCGGCTCTCTCCTGTCCTGCTGTTGGCCAGTCTTTGGCTGGGGGTGGGAGCCTTCTGCGGCCCTCTGCATGCTCTCATTGGGAAGGTCGCAAAGTGGTCACATGGTCTTGTCTGCTTTGTGGAGGCCTTGGGGTTCTCTGGCCACTGGGGTCTTGGCCTGTCTACCGATCGGGGGTTCTGCCCCCTCACTTCAACTCCTAGTCGTTCTCATTGTCAAATATTCACAGCACTTGCCCATTTGCTCACTCACTTGTTCGCTCACTTGCTCGTGCACTCACCCACTCGCTCACACACGCATAGGAATATTTCAGACTCTTCTTTTGTAGAACAAATCTAGCTGGCACCATCAGGCACCCAGACCTCTCATTCTGTATGCCTGAGCTGCCCAACAAAAAAAAAGCTCTTTTGAAGCCTGGTAAGAATGCATTTACTCAGGTGTATTAGAGCAGGTAGACCTCTAAAACATGTAGAGTGGGTGGCCCTGAGGACCAAGATTGAAAAACATTGGCCTTTGATACTACACAATACTATATGATAGCCAATGATATAATTTGATGCGATATGATACCCTATGATGCAGTACAACATGATATGATTGCATATGATATAATACAATTGAAAATGATAGCTTATGATACAATATAACATGATATTATAGCATAACATATAGCATAATCTAGCATAACAAAGAGTATTTTTGTTTCAGAGTGAAGACATTTTGGCTAGTATTCACTTTGTCAGACACCTGAAATGCCAGTTTGACAGTTAAGACTTGGTTTTAGGCTAAAGGTTAGAACTTGGCTTAGGCTGGGTGTAGGGTGAATGTTAAGGTAATGGTAGGGGTTCAGGAGTGCATTCATAATGCATCATTGCATTATGTCAATCATGTACTCATTAAGATGGAAGTGTGTGCCGGTGTGTCAGAGAGAGACAAAGACAGAGAGAGATATGAGGCTGTACCTGTATTCGAGCCTCATTGAGTTTGGTGATGTGGGCCAGCTCTTCTCTGTAGTAGATGTCAGGATACTGGTTTTGTCCAAAGGCTACCTCCAGCTGTTCCAGCTGCTTGTGGCTGAAGGTTGTACGGTGGCGTCGCCTAACTGGAGATTGATAGGCTCTGCTCCGCCGGCTAAGACCAACAGCCATGGAGGTCTTACACAATGGCATCTTCCTCACTGACTCTCCAATATCTGTTTTCAGGTTGAGGAAAGAGTGTGAGGCTTAATGTGGATCCTAAAAAAATTTGTACTTTTGGTCTCCTGTTTCTTGAATTCCTTGTTTTTTTCGGATTGGTATTCTACAAACATGGGGTCTTAAATTGTAAAGGTGCATTTCAGCAATGACTGTCAATAAAAGAGGGATTACACTGACTTCATGGTTCCCAATGCCTCCAGGCAACCTGAGACCTGAGGAGCTTTAGCAGCCAAACACAAGCTCGTGAGAAAGAGATACCAGAAACGGAGGGATTTGACTAAGATTATTACCACAGTCACGAACAAATGACTCATTTGTCAAGTTAGTGGTCTGAGCTGTCCTTGTCCTGTCACTTAATGATTGCCAGTAAAGTATAACAATGGTATAATTACAAATTCTTCGAACCTTTTTGAAGTTAAATTTTAATTCTATGCTAATTTTAAGTCTATTCAGTATTTTATATGCTGTTGATGAAATGTACATTTTTATTGCTGACTGTCACCTTGACAACAGTTGTGATTTATAAATAAGACATATTAGTCATAAATAAGCTTTTAGGAGAACATAGAATCATTTTATAATTCTATAAAACCCTCTTTAAAAAATTACACCGGGTTTTTCAAACTTGGGTTCAGTTTACTGGAGCCACTGAAGCCATTTTGTCCGTTAAAAAAGTGTTCTGTCTCTTTCTGCCAAATTCAAGCAAATCGTAATTTTGTTTGGTAATTTTCAAATCACTTTTTTCCTCAATAAATTCACTTGATGTCTTGCAAAAGCAATGGAAAGAGACTTTGAATAAATTAGCAAGGAATTGTTTAGGGGTTAAAATAAACTCACCAGAGATTTAGAAATGAAATAAGAAAAGTAGGCCCTACATATATTTTTATATTACAAGAAAATTATATTGTTAATCATTTATTTAAAGGTCAAGAAGTGATGCTGTCTCGCTCGTTTCAAGTCTTTCACAAGCAATCAAACTTCATTATACTGAGGACTCCCCTGGAACATATTCCAGGACTCCCGGGGATCCATGGAAGCCTGACGTAGATCATCATTTTTAACATAATTAGATTGAAAAATAAACATACTGAATAGCCAAAAACTGTTGTTCCATTAAAGTAACATAAATGACAATAGAACATAGTTAAAACCTGGAATAAACTAACACGTCATCAAGGGTCTCCATCAGTATCTCATGATAATGAAAATGTCATCTTCTATATGAACAAGTCAGTACCTGCAGTGGAGCTGACAGTACCCATGTCAGCACAGTCCTGGTGGCTCCTCGCTACGACCTTAATCTGGGCCATCACTGCTTGCTCTCTTCACTCACTGGGAAATGAGCATCGTCTTTTCTACTCACAGTCAAAACTAACCATTAAGTCAAATGTCCCACCCACCCGGCTTACCTTTACCTGTGTGGCTGGTCACAAAGATCAGTGATGCATCACAGGGTCAAACATAACTCCACCTTTAGAGGATGGTGTTTTGGAAGCTCCTGCTATCTGATGCTCATATGAACCACAATTTTCATGCCAATAACTTTAAGGTTTTTTTGGTGTTGCCACTTTTTGCAAATTTTAGCATTCTATTTTGTGGATTTACAGAAAGGAGGCAAAAAGTGTAAAGATTAAAACATGTAGTAAACATGGCAAATTTACAAACAGGACTGTGCTGATTAATGTCTTGTGCATCAATTTATTCATAAGATTATCCTTTAAAAATTGAAAATATATTCACAAACTGCTTCGAAGAAGAATGTGAGAAGCAAGGTTTTAAATAATTGCAATTTATTTTAAAAACAGCACAATCAATGTGGAGATCGATAGCATCAACAATGTAAGTGCATTAAAAGGAAAAAAACATTTCAAGGAAATTATGATAACATTACAGTGACATGACAGGAAAGGACAGTAAGCGCATGTGCCAGTTTTTATTGTCTGACAGGTGAACTCGGGTGAATTATCTGATGACCGTCCACTGTCACCCGATTTCTGAAGAGTATCCTTTGGTGGGATGGCATTTCAGTATGATATTACACAGTCGACTGCAGAATGATCAATAGCTGCTCTCTTTTAGAAAGTCTTTTAGGGAAAATACTGACCTCACATGGTATTCATTCAGTAATTTGTGAAAGAAACATAGTAATTAAAAATTTTTGGGTTAAAATCAGCAACCTGTGTTTGACTTCATATTCATCAACTTTGTGGTTTGTTTTATGTATTTACCTTTCATAAGGTTTTGATTCATGTTTGTCTGTTTTATTGGTGTTCTTGCAGGTGTATCATTCTTGATTGCATACTGCTGTTGGTGT
>CAAKHG010005614.1:4978-16723 GCA_901007715.1 Dactylopterus volitans
TAATGCAGTAGGTCCTTAAAAGCCCAGAGGAGCCGTCTTCTCCTGCCCACGTCTCTGGAAAAGCAAGGCAGTGACATTGTCTACAGTTGATTATAGTTGACCTTGCATAGAGAGAGTAAGGCCTTTGAAATGGCTAACATAAGCTTTGGGGAATAGGAGCACGGAAAACGACTCAAAGACAAATGAAATGGACTTGCATTGGAAAAGGAAAAGAATGGATCAATGCACCGGTCAATAATGATTCGATTTTTTATCACAAAATTCTTAAGAAAAGGAAGACAATTGATCAAGGCACCCGGGTCACATTGGCATTTCTAACAATATTAATTAAGAAAAAATGCTTAGCTGACTGGTTGATAAATCAGCCAATATTGTTAAATCAAAACAAATGATAGTTGTATACACAATACCACGCCAGTGAGTACAAAACTACCCTTGTCCACATTCCCTCAAAGTGTGTGACATATACAACATAGAGCCCCCCCCACACCCCCCAAACCCCTCCTCATCCTCATGAAATCAATCAGCTCTTTAACAGAGTGCACTCTAAAGGAAAACCCAACCTTCAGAAAGTCCAACAAAAGTCAGTCAAGTGATTATAAGAAAAGCTTTTGATAAATGTGCATCAGGCTCTGGTCGGCCAGCCTTCGCTCTCTTCCACTGAGATGGCCTGCATTCACTCCCAGCGGACATCTCCACTTGGCAGAGATGCTGAATCGCGTTATTCTTTATTTGGCCAGGACCACACAGGTCAATATCACGCACATGCACACATGCGCACACACACGAACACACACACACGCGCGCACAAACGAACACCCACACACGTATACACTTGCTGCCTCACCAGTGTACTGTCTGCAAATGTATTCACCATTTAAATTCAACGCAATAAATCATTTAAGGCTTGAGCTGAAAATGTAATCATGTAATTGAATTTGATCATCAATATCTACCGTATACATGCACATATACGGGGAGTGCACGGGGAATTTCACAAGCACATACGAGCGCCGGGGTGGGAGGAAATCTGTTCAAACTCAGGTCAGAGTATGAGTCATCGCAATGCAGTTATCCCTCATTATTATTCACAGCCCTCTAAATGATGAGGTTGCCGACAACGAGACAGCGACAGTCTGTTTGGCCTCAAAGGGAAAAGAGGAGAGCATGCATGCATAGCAGTCAGATTTTATGTTAGGGAAGTTTCACCTGGAGCACCATTAGCAGAAATATACTGTGCTCCTCGCTAGGACATAGACAAAGCATTTTAAAAAAAACAAAAAAAAAACAACAACAACACAATTTTAGTAAGATAGAAAGGCGTTCTGGCTCTTTGTAACTTTTCCCAGCTCGTGCATGGACATTGTCCGTAGACTTTGCACCGCAACCGGGAATTAGCAGCTAAATCATGGCTAAAGCCGCGGTGTGGCATGTAGCTGACAAATCAAAAAATTCTTGGCAAGACGATTATTGCAACATGTAGCTTGGTCTGTAAGAGGATTATTATGATTATTTTCTATTATCTAGCGGTCATTCCTCACAATCCATAGCCAATCTGAATGAGCAACATTCATGTATGACTAAAAGCAAGAACTAATGAATTAAGCTATTGATGAGGTCTTTAGCCAGGGTCATAACTGCCCCCCAGAAGTCAATAATTATCGCAATAAGAATATCTTTATTACAAAAATGCACACTGCAGCAAAATCATCACCATGCCAAAACATTCCCCTATGGTGTAATTGCCACTGCTTGAAATTATAGTTTTCATTAAAACCAAATGTTCAAGGTTATTGATAGCTTAAATAAGACTCAATATCTTCTCATTTCAAAGCCGAATGAAATTGCTTGGAATAGTAATATCACCCAACTGTTGTGTGCATTCATCACAGTTACACTGCTTCATATCGCTGCCCCTCGAGGATTATTAGAGCAAAATAAGTGTATTTAAATGAGTGTAATTTCTAGGAACCACGGATCCATGCAAAAACATCTGTATATACAGCTCAGCCCCGTTCCATCACCGCGAATGTACATAATAACCAGGGTAAAGGACAGACTTCAAATACAACTAGTGTAATGGAGGAGAAGGGGTGGGGGGGCTCATGACTAACACATACGACTATGCAAGCATAATGCTGAGGCCTCACAGAAACACTCACACTCAAAGAAGTAGGACCGTGATATTCTATGCGAGCTCGTGCCTGGAGATCAGGTGTCTTTGATTCTGCGTCTCCAGTACTTTGCTTTGTGCCTTTTACTGCCTCTGCGTCTCCCTGAGGATGAGCTCCACAATAGTAGACAAAAAGCCATGAAGACCAACAACAAACAAACGTTTTATCAATTGTAAATCATCAATAACAGAGATATGCCCGTGTCAAGCTGGTGTGATTGTGGCAAAGGTGATTACCATAATTTCTGGTGAGACCAATTTTATATTACTTAGGGGGAAAAATGGATGTAGTAATAAAGTTAAAAAAAAAAAAAAAAAAGATCAGCTGAATGTGAACTGGTGCCTGTATGAAACTCATCATATGTGCACTTACATCCTCCCTGGAACCTGCAGACAAAGACCTCTGTAGACATGAGCCGTCTGAATCATGGTGGGAGGCCTTGCAGGAACAACTCCCATCCTCCTCATCGACTATCTTGGCCTCAATCTGCAGGGACGGGAAAAAACAAAAATCCCCCTCGGCTTGCGCTGCACTCTACTGCTGTATTGATTTTGCATTTCATTTTTGTAACTTGTGTTGAGTCTTTTCGTGAGATGCGGTCCGAGCAGGGAGGGATACTGTTCCGCACTTTTCAACGCCGCCCCACAAAGCCTACACAGCTATGAGAACTGATGAGCTTAGTGTCATACTTAAGTGGGATCAGCACACGCGCTTTCATACGGCGATCACAGTGGAATTAAAATGGAATCGAGTCTTACTGTCTCTCTGACAACCAGCTGTTGCAAAGCCACACGCTAAAGATCTCCTCAGGGTGCAGGATGAGGTTGCAGTTTTACCTGATCAATTGGCAGGTCCACTTTCAGCTGGCCGTCTTCCTGCACCTCTGCTGCTCCTTCTATCTCACTCCTTTTGTTTTGTGCATTGAACACGCTGCCCTCTGAGAAAAGTGATTAATCACAATTACCTCATCTTGCTGGCAGTCGCCGCCTCATTCTTCTGCACACACACACAGACACAAACACACACACACACGCACAAACACACTCTCTCTCTCTCTCTATCCCTTCCTGCCCTCCTGTCCTTTCACTTTTCCTTTCCTGTGCAACTTCACAAGATCAATGTTGCTGTCAAGCCATTTATTTATTTGGAGTGGTCCCACAGACGGGAGGGCCGCGGAAAGCCGTAGCGGCCCTGCCACAGATATGGCCAGCCAGCGTGAACTTTCAGTGCAGGGTTAGCTCTTGACAGTTAGAGGTTGCCCTCCATGCAAGTGGGGAATAGCTCATATGGCAGCGTCAGACTGTTTGTTTGTTTCTTGTAAACTAACTCCCTTTTTTGTCTGCAGCTGCTGGATCTTATACGACTTGCAATTTGAATAATAAAACACAGTAGAGGAAGGGTTTTCAACTAGGTTTTTCAGTCATGCAGCATATTACAATTACTTTCTCTTTCTAGACCCGCCTGGGTGAGTAGAAGGCAAAAACACTCGAGTTCTGGTGCAAAAACGCTCTGATGCTCATTAAACTTGAGCTACTGGATGTGCGACGGCTTCGAGGAGGGGTTTAAGTTATAAAGACATCTTATCAGCTGTTTGAATGCTCCAATGTGGCCGAGGGAATTTCCATTATCATGTGTCAAACAAGAGAAAAGAAATCAATTACTTTGAATAATGTCTTTTACCTTAGTTCTAACAAATCAATCAAATAAAAGATGTCAGGTTTCAAAATGTGGCACTTATACACACTATCTCTTTGCCACAAAGCAATGTGATTTGTGAGTCACTTAATCATAACTGTTCTCACGTACAAACTCACTTACTTATTTATAGATTACGCAGATTTTTTTAAAGACTTTTACATATTTTTTTGTATAGTTGTTTTATTTATTACATATATCATGCCCCCCCTGTATAAAGACCCCTACTACCTCCACAGCTCTTTTAGCTCTGCAAAAACTAATTCATCCGTATTGGAACTGAGGTGAGTATACATATGGCAAAAAAGTTCTTGAATCTTCTTGAGTTGAGTTTTTCAAGTTGAGTCGCTGCATTTTTGTGCACAAATGGTAAAACCACAGCCGTCCATGAAACAGCAGCTACTGAGACCCTGAAGAGAGCACGTACAGACACCATTACTGTCTATTTGCACAGCTAATGTTCAACTAATGTTCAAACCCTGAGATGTATTATGTCATTTTTATGATTTCTGTCTGTGTTATCTGTGATTAATAACTTATTACCATTTTGATTCCCACGTCAGAGGAAAATTAGAGCATTTTGTTTTCCCCCACATCGTTAACAAGGCCTTCTGAATAAATATTCAACAAAATGGCCTGATTGAATTCATCTATGATTTAAACCCACTTTATACTGTTTGAAGTCTTGTTCTGTTTAATATTCACAGAAGAGATTCGTGTTTCCTCTAAAGAGCAGGGGGGCCGTGTTCTGATTGGACTTTTAAGAACTACTTAAGAATTTAAAGAAAGGTACTTTAGACGGTGGACAATGATGTTTGTTTCTCTTTCTTCTAAATACGCACTTCACCTATATTACAATCAATTTGATATGCAGACAGACGAATGCACAACCAGAACTTCCCATTAGTGCCGGGTGATGGCCAAACAGCTGGCTAATTATCAGTCAGTCCATTACTTTATAATATTAATGTCTAATTCTAATAAAATATTTTTGATTAACAAGTAGTGATTCGCTGTGAGAGTACCTTTTCGTTTATATATAAAAAAAATCTTTGACAAACAGGGCAGTTTTTCCTCGTTGTTATTTGCCAGCGCCGACTTTAACCTAGGAGAGTAATCTTCACACTGTTGCCATTAAGTTTTACAGCGGCAAAGATTTGTCTTCTTCCGCCTGGCGGACCATCAAAATTGTCATCGTAACATACTAAAAACTATTAAAGTCAGAATTTATGACAATTTGATAGTTTTCAAGTTATTAAACTTTACTTAAAAATGTAGACAAGCAGTAAATTGAGTTTTCCTGCCACCAGGGCTGGTAACAGAACTGCATAGTAAAAGTAAGACTTGTAGGGAACCATTATAAACGCTAATGGTGTCATTATTGTACAGCCGTAACATTGTGCAATCAACATTTACTTTGCAGTAAATCACAAGTGAAGCAAAAACCTGTCTATAGCCACTTTAGGACTTTTTAAGGACACGTGGTCACCCAGCAACAGGTTTTTTTCATATCAGCTCAAAAAGGAGGGGGCGGATTTAAAAAAAAAAAAAACACTATAAAGGTCAAAGGTCAGTAGAGAGAGAAAGGACGAGAGACATTTCTGAACGACTGCTGTGCTTACGCATGGTTGAGAGGAGAACTGGGCTTCTGGACACCCGCTTGGGTTGATTAGTTCTCTCTGGCTTGTGCTTCTTAATCTGGCCCTCGGCTGCGGGCGCAGGGGCGTCTCTGAAGCTGGTGTGGTGAAACTTGGTGGCCAGATGAAAAAAAGAAGCAGAGAAAACACAGGCAGTGATTTCTCTCTGTGATTCGTCATCGACTTTTCTGCGTTGTTTTGTTAACAAGGAGAAGAAGAAGGGCAAAACACGGCAAAGGCAGAACTTGTTCCTCTTCTCTTTTCAACGCTTTTTTACATTTTCCATTGACCTCAATTTTTCATGAGCTGATATGCTTTGCGGCTCCCCCATGACTCCTACTGTATTGAATTCATCTGGTTCCAATACATCCCGTGCACAACCTATCAATCACTGGGGAGCGTGGCAAACTAATCATTTATTGATGAAACGGGGCAGCCATGAATTTCTAACTGCATTTGTCTTATTTATCAAGCCAGATCAAACAATGAAAATCCAAACAAGCTTTAAGGGAAAGGGAGGGAGTCGGAGGGAATAAGTTATTCTTCAACAGTAGACGGCGGAAGGTTATTGATGGAGAGCGGTGGGGGTGTCGGGAGGTGGGTGGTGGGGGGAGAGGTTTGGGTCTGAGTTACATGGTGGGTGAATGAGGGTGTGAGGGAGGGGAAAAAGAAAAAAAAAAAAGAGCGAGCAACGGGAAGAGTTCAGATTGATGTTCAGACAGCAGGGTACACATCTGAATTAATGCTTCCACAAAAGGCAATTTTCTCCTCACAGGCTGCTCATCCCCTCTGTAGGTAGAGAGGTGAGCTACATCTCCGTTACTGAGAATGAGAGACACAGAAAGCAAGAGAGGCCAGACTTAATGTTTCTTTTCAGCTACAGCGCTTTTTACTGCAGCTGCCTGCCTGAATCCCTGGGCTGGCTCGGGGGATAGTGTAGTGATCTCGAGCTTCCACCAGAATACACTTCTGGCAATGGTGTTTGCAAGCTCACTAACATGGAGTCTGGGGGAATGGCAGCGATGTTTCTTCACTTGTTTGCTTTCTTTAATGCAGAGGCATAGTCTGTTGATGTTCTTTTGAATTTCTGCAGCCGTTGGTGGGCCGAGGGAGGGAAATAAAACAACAAAAGAGTGAAGTTTGCCTGGTATATTCGGTTGAAGTGGAGTTGAAACTGAGTTCACGTTCCGGCGCTGCAGTGTCCACAAGCCACGCAACATCAAAGACAGGAGAGCAGTGGCACTGTCGCAGTGGTGCGCCGTTAATTCAGTCTCATAACCTCAATTCGCCCGTGATTGATGTGGAACGACTTCGCCAGAAAGTTCAATGTCTGAATACATCTGGGCAATCAAAAGCTGAGTGGCATGTTTTCCATGTTTACAGCCTGACGGTGGGATGTAAATAGATCTTATTTAAATCAACAAAGTTAAATCATGGTCCCGTCACTCGGGGAGAGTGGTGAGGAGGGCGCAGGGGGAAGCAGAGGGGGTGCCGCGGAGCCCAGAGAGTACAGTACAAGTAGCAGCCAACAGGAAACAGGGCGGTGGAAAAGCTGAGGTCATCTATCCTCTCATTCTGCATTACATATCTACAGTACAATGTCTTGTGGGAGCAGACAACTGTGTGTATCAGGAGGCCCCAGAGACAGAGCAAGAGAGCGAGGAAGAGTGCCGGAGTTAGTGTGCAGGAGCTCAGGGGGCCCGTCAGGCAAGTAATCTGTGGCCCTCTCAAGAGGCAGAGAACAGGAGTCAACAAGAGGACACTGTGATATGATAGCCATGGGGGAAACGGGGGTCCCAACCAATTGGACCCACCAGCCTCCAACCATATTGGCTGTGATATCAGCAGGAGCCACTGCTCAGCCGGGTCCTCAGCGAGCAGACACGCTGGCAGCGGTGAGGGGGTATAGTTTTCCACAGGGCACCACTGCTTCCCTTAAATGAGATCATGCAGGAATAGCAGAGAAATGGGGAGCAGCAGCTAGTCATCGCTGATGTCAGGGAGGGCAGCTGATATCTATTTAGGTTTAGTCAGCTATTCTGGACTGTTTTCACAAGAGGCCATTGTACTCTTTCTTCTGGGGGCATCCAAATCCAATCTGAAGAATTGGTGTGTGAGTTGATCGAGGTAGAGTATATAGGCTCTAAATTCTGACGCCCTGGTTAGACTCCCTGAACCCCAGGTGCATCTTAGTCTAGTTGGCAAAGAGCAGCAGTGGCTCACCCGTGGCTGGCGGTGACCATCACTTTCACCAGTTAAAATGACAAACGTTTACGGCAACGGAACAGATCACAATCACATCAGCTGTTGCTAATAAACGTAAATCCCGTGAGCGACTTGACAGCAGGCCAAAATTAAATAGGTTTGTGTGCTCAATGCAAGCCAAATATAATCTGTGAGAGGAGAAGCTCGTCCCTGTAACACAGCTGTAAAATCAGACTGGTGTTTTGGTTCGTTCCAAAACGTCGAACAGACGTGTTTAGTTTTGTTTTGTTTCTCCAGAAGATCACATCATGTTTATTTAGCAACAGACACTTTTCCCAGTTTAACGCTTATTTCTGTGATATCTTTAATTTAAGATGAATCCTTTTGAAACATTACCCTCAATGCTTTTATTCGGTAACTTGTGAAAAATGTGCAAAAATCAGCAGGATGCTCCTATGTTGTGGCAAATAAATAAAATATCTTTGTTTTGTTTTGTTGTTTGTTTGTTTTTCATCTTTGGCTGCCATTAAATTGTATTTTTGGACCACACTCCAATGCCTATCTAGGACTTGGATTGGGACCAAAAAAAAGCTTAATCAGGACATCCCTAGTTTCTACCACATAATGTCTGTAAACATCTATCTCAGCATATATGCATACTTCCAATTAGCGCACGGTGCGCCAGGGAATTTAAGCGTTACACAGAGTTGTCAGTTTGGACTTCAGCGAATGCTCTTGAGCAGATGTCCAATTCAACAGTGCAGAAACTCGGCGCAGACAGGACAGACACCGTTCCCACACGCCGAGGTTGTAAGAGCAAGGTTACATTTTACGCAGCCTCGGTGGGCATGTTAAAAGGATCTTTTTATGGGCATTTCAAACCAGACTGCTGTTGTTTTGTGAGGTCAAACTGAAATTAATGACGGACATGACCCTATAAATGCGTGCGTAATCAGTTAGCTAAACAGTCGACAGATCACGGCAGAGCGGGCAATTTTTTGTCACACGTATCTTATTCCCCTAAAAGGTCCTTATGAAGTGGTCGAATCATGTTTACAAATTCATGAGGGATCAGATATAGAGGGTAGAGGAGTAAAATGTGGCACCCTCATGTGTAGTGAATGACTAATGCTACGATGAGCAAGTGGATGCAAAACGCAGCCATAACTCTGTCTCTGTCTCCACCGCATGGTCTTGTGTGAAATGGCAATGCTGCAGCCATGGCAGCGCTGTTACTCATTCTCATGCATTAAGTGTTATGACTGAACATCCATTATGCAAAATTTGATGCGTGGGGTCTTCATCTGCTTTACACTTGGAAATGTTTTGATTAAAAAAAAAAAAAATCTTGCTTATACCATTCTTATATATTTCTAATAAAATGTATCTTGTATCTGAATATAATGGTAGTCAACCCCCAGATCCAGCGAGAGGCATTTTTCTCCATCTGAAAAAAATAAATTGGCATCTGCCATAGCATTGTCATCTTTCATGGTTAGAAAAATCAGCTGTCAGACACCTCTCTCGCAGGGGGCCCCCCCACCTGCACCTCAACCTGCTGAGTGGGCATGTTCTCATCTTCGCCATGTGATTCGGTGTTCATCTCAGGCCCACAGCGACACAATCCTCATATGGATTCAAAGCATTTCACTGTCTACTTAATCACAATACAAATTGTCCTGCTTCTGGCTTGAATAAGAGATCCTTTTTTTTTTTTTTTCTGGTTGTTGTTGTTGTTCTCAGTCTGTAATGTCCCCCTGGTGCATATGATCCGTCTATGGGGCTCACTGCACTTGATCAAGTGGGCCAAACTGTCTCTGTGGGGATTACCCATCAAAGTGTAAAGCAACAGTAACTCAATGCCTCCTGCAGACAGTGATTGATGATAGCACTGTTTCATAACCAACTGCACCCCCCCACACACACACACAAAATGTCTCACACGTGGGAAATGTTAATTGAAATGCTGTGTGTGCAAAGATATGCTCCTCAGCAGTGATACTAGCAAGACATTGCTGCAATGAACGAGAGGGAGTTTGGGGAGGGGGAGTGGGGGGTGTTACCAATTTTGCACGTCACGAGAAAGTTGACAACCAGATGGCAAACTGCGCGCAATTGTGAAGCGAAAATACTCACCGCAGCCTTAGCGTGTCGTGTCTTTTTAACAGCAGACAGGGCGTCCTGGCTGCGGGGGGAACAAAAAGTGAAACCCAAACTGGCAAACTTATCCTCTATTTCAATCCCACATCAAGGCGTGTGCCTATTTGATTTTGTACGGATAAAAACGTACCCGTCAAGGCCGTTGTTTTCCCTGATTAAATCCTTGCTCGGGACACATGTATTGTATGGAAGAGCTTTATACTTTTCCAAACCGACTGCGACATACTGCTGGTTGTTCTCCAGCTCCGTGGGACCACGCAAAGGACGGCCATCTAATGTACAAAGCCTGAGAATGCAAAAACAGGACTGGCATAAATTGCAGCAAAGATTTCAGGCTGTTTGAACAGTATTATATGCCTCAGTGTTTTGCATTGGAAAAACGCGATTACATGGCCAATCAAGCAGTTTGGATCGACTCCAGTGAGCACATCACAACCACTTTCCCAATCACTAATTGATATGAAAAATTCTTCCACTCTGCTGCATTTGGCTGGCTTAATTGTGTTTCCATGTTCACGGTACCTGTACACAGCACCAGTGCGAAGGTTCACTTTCTCTGCTACCATCCTTAAAACATTCTCCCAACTTCGAAGAGTATACTTTGGAATTCGCACACGAGCTGGAGGAACGAGGATTTCTCCGTTTTTAAAAACACTGCAAAAAAAATAAAAAATAAAGCATGAAATGATGGAGTTCATTCAAGCATTGGAAAAGCGAAAACACTTGATAATACAACCATTCACAGTGCTACAGAGAAGATTCTTCTTGTGCTTGCAGGATAACTTTGTATCCATCTTGAGATGAATACTCACTTTATTGTGCAGGACTCATCTGCAGTTTTATTCCAGCCAACAGAGCCTGCCATCCTGCTGTGAACTACAGGACACATCTAAAAAAAAAAAAATAAAATAAAAAAAATCCCAACCAAGTGTAAGAACATGAATACGGACCAGTTGTAAATTAAAAAAAATGGTACATTTTCAGGAGTGTGTGTGTGTGTGTGTGTTTCAAACCATAATATAACCAAAATACCCAAACTTGCTGCTTTTGACAGTTAAATTCTTGTGGTTAGTCAGTCCATTATAAATGTTACTTTGATGCACCATCAGTGTTTAGTCCCTTTCAGCCCACTTAAGAATGCTCTCCATAATCATGTGGCTACAAATACATTTGAAAACAAATGTTGCGATTTAATTAAGTCAATATCAAGATTTCAAATGAAACACATGGGGTGATCTTACTTTCTCTTTCCTCTTTCTCTCTGGTTTCTTGGCTGTTGTCTCGCCATAGCTGCAAGACATTAAAATCAAGTGAGTGACTCAGAGGCTTCAGAAGTCAAATGTGAAAATATGTTCTGAAGCAAATGCTCTATCAATTTGGACTTAAGACCCTTTAGTGTTCAATTGAAAACTGTGATGGAAATATATTTTAAGAGACAAGAGAGCCACACAGCTGAAAGAAGCAAACATAGCAAATATAGCCACGGGCAACACTGAGAAGGCCAAACAGTCCACCAGGACATAACTGACGGTATCATGTTAAAAGCAAGGCCGTAACTGAGATATGAGCTTGCTTCTGCTTGCTGTATCGCCCCTCCGATTTTTCCGCCATCATGCTACTGGCTAAATGAGCTGGTTGTTAAAAGTTTGGCCGTTTCCTCCACCATCCCTGGTGACGACAACCACCTACGGACTGTTGGCCAATGGCCACTTGAGTGTAACAACCCACTCAAGTGGGTTGTTGAGGTGGAATTCCATCACTGTTACTGCACAGCGGGGCCATGTTTGAATAACCAGAGAAATTCCTTCTGTCTTGTCTTGTTAAGTAGAGAAGCATGGGATTAAATTTACTTAAATGTTCTTAAAAGTTAACGC
>CAAKHG010005617.1:2257-13670 GCA_901007715.1 Dactylopterus volitans
CTAAGTCATATCCTCTGCATGGATCCTGAAAAAAACAGCATTACTATAGTGTGCTCTGGCTTTCACTCAGTTTCTCATAACTGTGCTGCCTGCATACATCCAAATGATTCATTTCCAATACACACTTAAGTTCTGTGCAATAATACAAACCCACATCAACACAAGCACCCAGATGATGTACAGAAGCACATTTTGACAAATAATGTTTTTCTCTGTAAGATATATTCAAGGACATACAAGTAAGTCGACGGATATTCATAATCATGATCTGGCACATGTCTTTGCCAAGGCCAAAGTAATTAGAGATCTCACTTATTCATTATATTAGTTGGACCAGCCCCAAGTGCATGGTTCCTCCTTGCCTCATGCTACAGCCCTCATTTTCCTGAAAACTATGAAAAATTTCATAACAATCAGAAAATAAAAACATAATCTCCTTTGTGGAGGTAATAACAAAATTTTAATTTCATATATATATATATATATATATCATGTATGACAAGAATCTCAAACAAGTGTTTCAGCTAATGCAGCCTATAGCACACACAGAAGCACCATAATGCTGATATGTGATCAATTACTTAACATGAATCACAGGTCCCTCCACCTGCTCTCAAGAACATGACTCACTGAATTGCTAAAGTGCTATAAGTCAGACAGAATTTTGCATGCTCGTGTTTTTCTCTCTCAAAGTAATCTTGGAGATAAAAGCCTGCTTTCCTTCACCAGAAGAAGAAAAGGAAGGAACTCAACTATTGCTGAATCAGCAGTCTTTTATCTTTGCCTTTTGAAAGATCTGAATGAAGTGTTCTCCATTAATGGGAATGTAAATGATGTTTCAAATTCTGACTGTTGCAGAACTTTTGGCATTGAGAAAACTTAACCGTGGAAACCCTTGGGGGCAAAGTAATTATAGTGTAACAGTAAAAGATAAAATGTTTTCTTGCTACGTTTATTTAATTATTATCATTTTTGTGATTATGCTAGAAATATTTTACAATTAAATATTTAATAATAATCAGTCTAGAGTCACACCAATGGATAATAATGGACTCGTAAGGCTGTTCGGCCTTCCAGGTTCTGATAAACAATGTGCTCTGAGAATTCTCAACCGATATGTTTTGTCTATCTCAACGACATTCTCATCTTCTCTCAGTCCAGAGAAGAACACATCCGTCCTCCAGCACCTTCTTGAGAACCCCCTGTATGTAAAAGTGGGGAAGTGTGAGTTCCATGTCTCTTCTGTGTCCTTCCTAGGGTACAGCCGGATGGACCCAGCCAAAGTCTCTGCTGTCACTTCCAGGCTTGTTCCTGAGAACCGCAAGAAGCTTCAGTGTTTCTTAGGGTTTGCCAACTTTTATTGTCGCATCATTCGCATCTACAGCTCTTGGGCAGCACCTCTCACTGCCCTGACCTCGTCCAAGGTACCCTACCAGAGGTTACCTTCTGCCTTCTAGACCGGTTCGCCTCTTCACCCACCCTCCAGATGCCTGACCCTGAGTGTCAGTTTGTGGTCTAGGTGGATGCCTTAGACGTTGGGGTAGGGGCCATCTTGTCTCAACGCACTGCCACTAACCCAGGTCAGCATGGCATTGAGTTAGGATGCCGGGAGAATCGGCCCGAGTCTTTTTGCAAAAGAATCAGGCTTGGTACTGCGAGATCCAGGACATTAAGATAGAGTGAAGTTGAACCGGGCAAAGAATAAGGACCAATGGCCTTGGCAGGAGTTCAGCCTCTTGGCGGAGTGGATATACTCCTTTGGTCAGTCCACACAAGAAGTGACTTCTTAATGCCCTCCAACCAAAGGCACCACTCTTCAAGGGCGATCTCCAATGCCAACTATTCTCTGTCACCAATGCCATAATTCCTCTCAGCAGGGAACAGGTAATGAGAGATGAAGTTTATGGACATAGGGGAGAGGGTGAGAGAAGCCACCTAAGGACATCCAGGTCCCAGTTCCTGTCCACCAAATTGCCTGTTTGTTCCTCCAAAAGTGCTGTTGTAAGCCCACTCTTCCAAGCTCTCTTGTCACCCTGGTGTTCACAGGACACAGCACTCCCTCCTCCAGCGTTTCTGCTGGCCCACCTGGCAGGAGGATGTCTGGGACTTTGTCAAGGCCTGTCCAGGATGCAACCAACACAGCCATCCTAACCATAGTGGACCATTTCAGTCAGATGGCCAACAGCCCTACTGTCAAAGAGACTGCCCAGTTAGTCTTGGCCTCCCTGTTGATGTTGTGTCAGACCGTGGCCCCCAGTTTGCTTGTGTGTTTTGGAGGGGGTTCTGCAGTCTGCTGGGTGCCACTGCCAGTTTGTCCTCTGGTTTCCACTTCTAGACCAATGGACAGACCTTAACGAATGAACCAAGCTCTAGGAATTCAAGCTGCGGTGCATGGTCTTCCAGAACCCCTCTGCTACGTCCTCACAACTGTTGTGGGTTGAGTAAGCCCACAATTCCCTTTGTCTGCTCTGTCACTGGCTTGTGCCCCTTTCAGTGTGCATTTGGCTATCAACCGCCTCTATTTCTTGCCCAAAAAAGGAGTTTTCCTGTCTGTCCAGGCCTTCATCTGCCACTGCCACAGAACCTGGCTCCAGGCACATTCCGCCATCTTCCGCTCTATGGGTTGCTACACTGCTGCCAACCGCTGCTATACACCTGCTCCTACCTACCAAGTGGGAAAGCAAGTGTGGCTCTCCACTCCACTAACTCTCCAGGTGGAATCCAAAAAGCTGGCTCTCAAGTTCATTGGGCCTTTTTCCATCCAGAAGGACATCAACCGAGTGTCGATCTGGTTGAAGCTCCCACGTTCCATGCGGATTCACGCAGCCTTTCATGTTTCCAAGGTCAAGCCAGTCCACAACAGCCCTCTGGTTCCGGCAGTGCAAATGCCTCCTCCACGAATTGTTGACGGTGGTCCAGTACATCGCCTGCCTCGGTCTATGGGGAAGAGGCCTACAGTACCTTGTGGACTGGGAAAGTTAAGGTCATGAGGAGAGGTTCTGGGTTCCTGCTCATCATATTCTGAATCCCAACATGGTTGCCAACTTTCATTGGCAACACCACCTACCAGCATCTGCTCGTCAGCAGACCAACACGTTGCCTCCAGAGCTCCTCCACCCACTGGTGTGGCTCCCAGGAGTGTTAGGGAGTCGTTAATGTATGTCTCCAGCAATTATGCTGAAAATAATGTCTCAGTGAATCTGACCTTTGACCTTTTTTCAGGTGGGTTGGTGGGTGGGGCTAAAATGTCCATGAAAAGATGATCTTATCCTATTACACATTTGTCTGACATCTTAACTTTCTGAGACCTGGACTTTTGCTTGGTGTGCATTTTTAATTTCTCCTGCTTTCCTTCACCAGAAGATCTCACTAGATCTTTAGTATTAGTAGTACCTAAGAGGTATAAAAACTTAAGTTTATCTTTGTACAGGAAGAGAAAACAATGTCCTCATATGAGGACGCAGGGTCTCAGGAGGTTAGATCAGCTTCTGAGATCTTGGTGAACCTTGACCACCATTTTATAAACCATCATAGTGGACATTTGTGCCAGATAATTGAATTTCCTTTGGAGTGTTCCTGAGATATCCCAATCGCCATAATGGAATATATTGCCCCTTTTCCACGAAGCTGGTTCCAGTGCTAGTTCAGAGCCAGAGCCTAACTTGGCACCAGTTCTTTGCTTTTCGACCGCCTAAGCACCGGCTCCTGGCTCTCAAAACTGGTTCCAGGCAAGCACCAACACCTCTGCTGGTCTAGCACAAGAACTGCCTACGTCAGGGCCTGGGGGCGGGGTTCAATGCACAAGGACGCCGAAGCAGCATTTTAAAACAGAAGCAGAGCAAGTTGTGTGTGGAGCGAAATATGGACACCAAAGCCGAACAGCAGTTGACTGAGGAGAGCCAGTGCTTCCTAGCACCGTGGTCTTCTTCCGAAGTCCAAAAAAAGTCTGAGGGAGCGTGCAGAACAAAGCAGAGATGATAACCAGCTACAATGGTCGAAAACGAAGAAATCCACATTTTGACATGTTGCACAACATTCAAGGGGACCAAATGACAGGAGCCCTGAAGTCTGCCAGAGCTTCGGTCATGTTCGCAGTGATGATAGAAGAGTTGCCAACGACTGTCAACACTGCCAAATCTGGTAAGTTTAACATCTTTTTATATTTAACACTAGCCACATTTATGCTAACTTTACACAAACACATTCGTATGTAGTTCGTATGCGTATATTGTTTCCATAAAATGCAACTTATGGGCAGATATGTAAGCTTGGCTGACATTGTCCACTCAAATAACATGCAAGCCGGATATAAAACATTCAAAGTTAGGGTTGTTTTGTTTAAATATTTGCTGGGATTGTGTCTCGTGTGGCTTCACGAAAGGTTTCCATTCAGCAGTGTAGTGAACGTTAGTTAATGTGCCATTTGTTTTGTTTACAGTGGCAAGGACCATGGACGAGGCCCTGCTAACACCGCTGGCCTGCAGCCCATCGTCGACGTCCTGCAGTAGGTCCTCTACGGCCACCTGCTCCTCCTCTGCCTCGCATCAGATCAGATCTTGTAAGATTTGTTAAGACCATGACCCAGTCACACCAAACAGTAGACCAGAACCGCACTGCACACCCATCCTGGGTTCTGTGCAAAATAATCTCCAAACAGATGCCCTAAACCCTGTAGACCATCCAACATCAAAAGAAGAAAAGTTTGTCTTGCGTTTTTCTCGAATTTTTGATCTACTAATGCCATCTTCAGTAAAGGGGTATGATTTCCTGCACTGTTGAAATATTTATGTATATTAACTTGCTGTGCTTTTACACAGGACTGATGGGCCGGATGATGACGGTGTCGGACGGGCTCACGCAGAAATTAATTTTTTTGCACTTTTTAATAAAAACATGTAATCGAAGAAGCCTGTTTTGTCTTCTGTTGTATGGCTGATTTGTTTTCTAAGCCTCCCACCAACCTGCACTAAAATACACAGCGCAGATAAAGATAAACACCTGTTCATGACGTGGTAGCAACCTCAATCAATACTACAAACCACAATTGAACAGTCGTGTCAACTTCATTATCTTTAATGAGATAATTGAGCAGCAGTCAAAGGTAAATCAAATGTAATATACAAAATAACGAAACTCGACTCCCAGGAGACACGGAAGTATTGCACAAACTATTGTGCGCCGAAATCAAAAACAATGGTGTCCCACCAGTAGCGCGATCATGGATGTTTCCAGGCAGCAGGTGACCTGTGCCTCACAATCAGCCAAAAGACCACCTGCAAAGATATACATAGATCTTAGCAGTCTCTTATTATGTTTGTATAACTGCGATGTAATCGATGCAAGCATAGCCGAAGCTAAGTTACAAAGCTACGAGCTGTGGCTCACAACGAAATCCAAATATCTTTGATAATTACCTGTCTCAAGTGAAGTTGGCATTTGATGTAATTACGTCGAACACGGAGACGATGATGATGACAGCTTATTCTTATGCTTACTCTTCTTTGTCTCTTTCTTTTCTGGCGATTAGTAAAAAAACGTAACGGCACGTTACCACCAACAACTGGTAAGCTAGTGGCACTCTGACCTACTCTGGTTTTACGCTGATATAATGACGTGGCTCTGAATTAACTCCTTGTCAGTGAAAAGGCAAATTGGTTCTTTGGAAACACAGGACTTGAACCAGCTAAGCACTGGCACAAGCACCAGCTCTGAACTAGCACCAGATTCTTCTTGGTGGAAAGGGGGTATATGTAAGGTCACTCTGACATTGACCTTTGAGCTTCAAAAATCAAAATCAGCTCTTCCTAGTGAACATTTGTGCCAAATTTGAAGATATTTCCTTGAGGCATTTTTGAGATGTCCAGTTCACACTGTACTGTACAACAGAATGAACAGAAAAATGAAGACGCCAAAGGAAACCTAGCTATAGACATCTGTCTGTGGTCTATCATTTCAAGATCTATGGCAGATGTCTATGGGAAAATGACTACGCATACCACCTCATGTTTGCCTCATGAGTTTATGCTCTCAATTGTTAGTTTCAAGACTTCTTTTAAGACAGCATGATGTAATTTTGTATGTTATTATCCCATTTAGAGTAAAATAGACACCCTGTGATTGCATTTGTGTCTGAGTTAGATTCATCCCTGGTCGCCTGATACAAAAAACTAAGACGGCAACAGCCAGAATGGCAAACCGGAGGCTTCAAAATGGGATTTCTTATATAGATGGCTGTTTATGCAATCATGAAAACATACAAATACCTGTAAACCATCATGCGTTAAGCCACATTAATCGCCTGTGTAGATGACATACAAGCCTAAAGGAAAAAACTTAAAACAAAATGAAACAAAATGAATCTCGGCATTATGTTTAAAACATTTTGGCCTGATTTTCATAAAAAAGAAAAAAAAAAACTTGAGAAATCCCAATCCAATTTCATTTACATTTTAATTTGATATAAATACCAAAAAAAAACCTTGGAAACTATACAAGTGAATTGCCAAACAAGAATGTTATGTAATGCACAGTTCATCCTAACTTTGGCAAATGATCAAGATGAATTTGACATTGTGTTCTGATAGTCAATAATATTGATTGGCCAAAAAAACATGCAAAATTCAAATTTGAAAATGTGGGGGGCTTAATCGCCATGAATATAACATAGTTTAATGAAATCATCCAAAAATTAAACTCAAAATCAACAAATTGATGTTCTACAAATGTTGAGATATAAGTGTGCTCACTGAGATCCTAAAGTATCAACTGAATGGAAAACCAGCATGAAACTTCTCCATCAAATCCAGCTGGTCTGCTTTCAAACTTTGATGCGCTGCAACTGGTGTGCCTGTTGAGTTGTGCTGACACACTGCGATAAAAATTGGGAAGATGCAGATGATTTTCAATAAAATAATGTCATCATTTATCACGAGTTGTTTACTGCTGCCTTGTCACAGTTTAGCACACTTTTGCAGTGATTAGAAGGGAGTAGTGTGTGTGTGTGCGTGCGTGCGTGTGTGTGTGTGTCGGTGGATATTTATGAAATAACAAGCATCCTCGAGCATTTTTGCAAGCAATTTCAATTAAAGTTTTCTGTTACACCATTGAATTAATATTGGACAAGATGGGTTTTTCTTTAAAGGTTGTTCATTACAATTTATAGGCATAATTACATTTGACGACCCTTTTATTAAATGATTATGTTGCTATTTTGGTCATAGTCGCATCAGACAGTCGCAGCAGGCCAGAGATGTGGATCTGGCTAAAGCTGAGCCTCTTCAAAGGGGAAGGCTTGGTGACAGGGTGCAGATGGCCTTATATTTGAGCCAAAATATGTAATACTTCATTTATGGTGTGAATTTCATTCCTCCCAGTAAACGTGTGAAAATAACGAACTGATTTTCACTTTCATTGTATCAGACATGAATCGAGGCAGATGTGTGTGTTGGCTCCCCAGAGAGGTGGAGAAAAATTTGATGAATATGAATCAGTTGTCTTTTGTGCATGGTTCTGTTATGCCTTGAGTTTATCCATTCAGCTCTTCTGCAGGCGTCACTGGCTCATCTGACCAGTTTCTTCTGATGTTGTTTTGTTGCTATGGATACCAAGTGCTACAGTATGCACCACAGTACTGTCAGCACAGAATAGCTCTCTGCGTACTCATCGACACTGCTGCCAAAGACCACTGCTGTCACTTCTTATGACTGTAACTCTATATATAGGCTATATATTCAGAGTTTACAAAAGCACCTCGAGAATGCACATCACACTCTATAGCAACTGCACCTTTGAAACATCACTGATGAATCCTTTGCTGTTTCTGGGGAGACAAAAAAACAGACACACCTGTAAAAAAAAAAATGGTGTGATGCAGTATTTCTGAAAACTGACACATGCAGGAGCAACTGAACATCTCAATTCCTTTTTTTTTGTCCTGCTGCATCCTTCATGGTATACCTGAGATTTTCTTTGCTTCGTACATATAAATTAGTCATTATTTTCCCATTTACCACCAGGGTGTGTTTAGTATCTTTCCAAACTTTTTCTGCTAAAAAAAAATATGAAAGATTGTTATCACATTTCTTTTTGTTAATGCTGAAACCCCTGAACCACCATCCCTCCCCCCTCTTTTGGAATAGTTGCTCACCTTCTATGGAGAGGAGATAAGGGAGGGTTAAGCATATACTTCACAGAGTGGGTTTTGATTGTGAAATGATGACAAGGAGCAAGGACACGGTGAGACTGTGAAAATGTGCACTGGTGAAGTGCTGCAGTCAGAGTGCATCAAAACAAAAATATGCCTCGTGTGCATTTGAAGCACTAATTGTAGTTATTTAACTTGCTGGGCTGACGGTTCTATTTATATATATCTGACTATTCTGTTTATGAATGAAACACTTAAAGCCTGGTTTTGTTATTGATGACTATATACACATACACATATATATTCAGCATTCAGCTGCAAACACACTCACACACACACACACACATATATATATATATATATATATATATATATATATATATATATATATATATATATATATATATATATATATATATATATATATATATATATATATATATATATATGTATATCTTATACTACTCACGCGTGATATTGGTGGCAAAAAAAATGTTCTCATTGCCACAAAAGTTTTGGGAAGAAAACGATGTGAGAGGAGGCACGATGGCATTTTAAGTGACGGGGTGAGCCTGTGGAGAACATTCCTCAACGTTCCTCAACACTGCAGCTGTGGTGTTCAGTCTTAACGGCGATTAAAAACAAACAAACAAAGCAAGGCAAATGTCGCTCACTTACCTTCACTGAACTGCTGGTAAATAATATCCAACCCTCCTGCCGTGCAGCCTGTCCTCCTAGTTCTCCGGTTGCGGCTTGAATTCACTTTTGCTTCCACTGATTTTTACACCCGGTGCGGTTTTTGAAAATGCTCCAGCATTTCCAACAAGTCAGCTTCTTCACGGGAGTATTACGTGAGCGTGTGACGGTAACAGCGGGCTGTGATGCGGCGAGGAAAGGGGGAGAAAGCGCCCGCGCGTTCACGAGGCGCGGTGGACAAGCCGCGCGCGCGCGCGTGTGTGTGCGTGCGCGCGCGTGCATCAATGTAGCAAACGTTAGGTCATCAATTTTAGGACTTTCAGCGGTGGATGAACCGGGGGGAGCTTCGCGCTGCTTCACTTCGGCTGAACTGAATCAAAAAAAAAAAATGTCACCCTGCAATTCCCTACGGAAATCGGTGCCAGTCGACGAGATCAGAACCAGCCCTCCACAGAATAACTTTTTTATTTAGACTTCTATCTCATGGCCGTTCTGGCGTTCCATGAAGAACCACTGCTGCATGGATGTCATTTTGTGGTTTGAGGACACAGTTTTCAATATCAGTCGCAACAAGTGATTTAAAATTGTGGTCACTGAGAGAGAGCGAGCGAAGAGCAGCATGGCAGACACTTTAAGCTCACGCTAAAACGTCTTTTTTTTTTATGCAATTGCCCAAATCCTAAATTGCTGCAAACATTAAAGAAACATAAAAGGAATAAAGGACATCAGAAAGTTGGGTGACAATAGACTGAGCGGACAATGCTCAGCCTTGTATGACCTTGAGCTCATTTACGGAGCTATCACCATGTCATATCTGGGGAGGTGGCATGCACCACTCATACGTCTGCAAGTAGAATACTGGATGGCGCAGACCTCCACCGAGGCTACTGTAAAAAAAAAAAAAACATATTGCGCTGTGCGAAACAGATCTGCCCCATAATTTAATGGTTTCGTTTTTAGCTCGTGCTCCTCGCGATTGCTGAAATATGACCAAACCCTCCAAACAAGGAAAACAACAGATGCAAGATCCCCTTTGTGTCTTGGTTTAAGAGACAGGGGGGTTCTTGGTGGGCTTGAATGAGTCCTCCAGAACACCAAATGTGAGCTCTTGTTGCACATAATCTGTTTTGTGATTTGCATTTGAACAACCTGACAGTAATCTATCTCCACAGCTAGTTGGAGTCTGCTTAATCACATGCTGTGCTTATGTAAGATGGTGAAGGCAATAATGTCCATACTTGCTTGTATAGGAACATTAATGTTAACTCCCATAAAGATCATCTAAATTATATTAGTAAAAATGCACAGGTTAACAAAAAAAATAATAATTTAATGATTATTACGTCTGTGTTTTGAATCTCCAGGTTGTCTTTAAGTGTTTAGCTGGCAGCCTCATAAATCTGTGTGTCATGCGGCAGCATAGAAGTTTAGGGAGAAAACTGATCTGTACATTTGTAGCACTTTGCAATTATTTACAGGTATATAGAGGATCTGCAGGGATTTTAGGTGGTAGGCAGACTCTGAAGCGCTGGCTTATGTAACAGGAGTGTCTTTTTCCTAAAATGAGTAATGCCGCTAAAAGGCCATTGGGATACCAGGAAAGAGAGTACTGGAGCATCTTTAACCTGCTCCCCACCTACCCACAAAACCACCTACTCTCTCTTTTATAACTTCTATAACACACAGCTCTTCAGAGGTGTGGTTGTCTCTGCAACAGAAGTCGTTTTTGCTATATCACAAATGCAACTCTGGACTCTGTTATATCAGTGTCATTAATTTTTGTGAGGGAAAGATTCATAATCCCCCTCAAATCCTACACCACAGGAGTCTTGGACAGTCCTTCAGACTCCAATTTGTGATATGCGATTTGAAGTTTAACAGGACTCGTCAATTCTGAAATTATTTACAGGGAGAAGTACACTTGGTAGTAGAAAGAGCCTCACACAGACACAATGGCAACAAAGTATTTAGTCACCAAAGTCTTTAGGAGTCGACTCAAAAATGGGGCTCAATTATTTAGTCACCATTTTAAATTAGAGGTGAGGCATCTGCGTTTTAAAAGACTGCCCACAGTGTCTGTAACTAAAAAGTAAAGTCATGAGGCACTTGACATTGCAGTGGAGTCACTGCACTTTTCAGAGTCTTTCCAAATGAGTGCAGTCTAACTCACTGATGCACATGTATTCTTAAAGGATTCCTTTACATTCTACGAATATTTTCAAAAACATATTTCTTTATGCTTATGTTCCAATACATGCATGGTCTATGTGCAACAAATAAACTGGCACTGGCAACTACAATTTTAGTGCACTGTCACCATGGTAACAGCTTCTTAAGGGACAAAGATATTGCAAAATTTGGTTCCATTTAAAAATATAAGTGATAATAAAATACACTTTTTTACTGACAACTTTGACATAGGAATACACAACACTGAGGGGCATTTTGGTGGCTAGACAAGCTTCCTCAATCATTTTATAAGCTTGACTGAGAGCTACAGCCTTGTGGACAAACTTATCTTTAGGTCCTAAAGGGAGTTGTTTGACTATTCGCTCAGTATAAGCAATGTTTATT
>CAAKHG010005623.1:6267-17564 GCA_901007715.1 Dactylopterus volitans
ATGGTCCATAAAGATGCATATGGGGGAAAACAAACAAACAAACAAACAAACAAACAAACAAAAAAACAACTAATTGATAACTCTTTTTTAATCAGTTGATTTATTTATCAGTAATGAACAACTAATTAAATCAAACCAAATAAATGAATTGAGCAGAACTTCAAAGACAGCTTGTCAATGGAACGTGTTTTTATGCACCTGAATGAGAATTGTCACATGGCAACTTTTCACCTGACCTGTTTTTTTTTTTAAACCTTTTAGAAACATGTTCAATTTTTTTTGCATTTTTGTCAGATTAGAGAAAAGATAAAGGTTGTACAAACAGACATATAAATTAGCATTTTTCTGTCTGCATCTGTCCTATCAGGTCATTTTTATCACACTGAGGTTTGTTCAAGCGTTCATTTTTCTTCTAAGTTTGTTTTTAATTGGTCATCCATTGCTATAAAAATAGATTGTGATCTCGTGATTGAGTGAAACAGCCGTAGAGGCATTAATGGGCTTCTGTTCAGGAAACGAAGACGAGAAGACGGATAAATGTAACTTTCTATAACTTTCATTGTCCGTTTCAGACAAAGATATTTTTCCAATGGTACACCGATCAATTGTGAATGAGTCAGGTGAGACCTACGTTTCCTTATCTGTACCGTGCAGGCTTTGGCTCCAAATGACATCACAAGCACAAGATGGCGAGATCGGTCTCCAAGCTTCATTTTTGTACGACAGGAGGGATTGGAGGTGTGTTGCCCAGATCTGCTTTTTATGGGCAGCTGGCAACAGAAAGACCCGTGCAGAGACGTGAACTTCTCATGAATTCTCAATTTTCATTGTCTGTTACAATTTATTAGCTGTCTATATAGCGTCATTATCTGTGAATTCTTTGTACAAATTATAAAGTCCACCGAGGCAATATGATATCTGTTTCCGAAGTGTCAAATAAAATTGATTTGATCCCGATTCAGCATATCATGTGTGTTATACAAAAACATTCAAAATACGATTTACATTTTTTTTTTTTTTAAATTCATGTTTGTTTGTGCTGTCTACTGTTGGTTCGTGTCCACAGAATAACTACAGGCAGATTGAGTGTAGGGGAAAATGGTAATACGCATGCTGAGAGTGTTTGTGTATTTAATGTAAATCATAAAAAAATGTCATTTCTGGGTTTTATGTTTAGTGTTTGTTTTTGGTTTTTTTCCCTATACTCTCTCTGTTGCCCCCCCTCCCCTCTGTGTCTCTTTGTTATTGTCAGGGTGTGTGGGCAGGGCGCATGCAGTTTTGGTGCATCTGATTCCGATCCACAGCTCATCAAGTTCACCTCAAAAGACCGGCTGAGTCTCCACAATGTTGCGAGACTATTATTGCTGTTAGCGATGGTATCTCGCTCCCTCCAGAGCTTTGTATTCTGCTAGTGCCCCAGTCCACCACCGCTGTGCCTGCTTTGTTTTCTTTTTCATCCCAGGTTGTATTTCTGTTTCCTTTTTGTGGCAGCTTCCTGAGTTTTATGACAGACACTTTTAAACTGCTTCATCGTGTTCAGAGTCCTTGCTACAGCTGGTCCACTCAGCACTTAGAGTGTAACAAAAATTGATGACATGTGGGGTTAACAGCCCATCGGCCCAATAAAACATCATTTGATATTTGTAAGGACAGCTGGAATTAATCGCCTTGGTGCCCACCAGCATAGGGACACTGTCATCGCTCAAGCTTCTGCAAAAAAAACAAAAAAAAACATTTAATGTGGTTTTCAAAGACAAAAACGCTGACAGTTAAAACAAAACAAAAAAAAAGCACTTCTGCCAGTGCCTCAGCGTTTTTTGAATAGAAGAATATTTAATCATTTTGCCTTGTGGAGCTGGTTTTTGAATTGTCCATTTTTGCTGGATGAAATGATATCGCTGGTGACCAGTGTCAGTGTGAGCCCATCTAAGAGCTTCTTGTTGAATGGATTGTCTGTGTGCTTTGTTGTTGGCTTCAGTGGTGTCGGGCTCTTTGGCTGTTTGAACGTACTTCCCTGTGGGTTCATTTGTTCTCAGCTCAGTGGGGTGGTTTATAATGATGGGATATTCCATTCTTAATTTAAGATGCAGGAAGTCGTAACTAAGTTTTATAATCTGTATATAGTGTTTTGTGTTGCCATGTCTGGCCTCTTGACATATTTTTATAAAAAGACATACATCAGCAGTGACAGTACTATACATTTCTGGGTATGTAGTATATCAAGTAAAGTAGTTGGTGTCCCACCAATGTTTACATAAAGATATGCCATAGATCCAGATTATATACAAACAGCATCTGCAAACAATTATTTAGCCAAGTAAAAATATCAACCTGTTAATGGCGCTGAATAGATGACATTTTCTCTTTAATAACAAACTTTGTTTTCTGTTTGTGACTGATGAGTCATGACGATCATTTAAAATACATCAATCCAATTTGATAGCTGATCGGTTAATATGTCTACCTTCCATTAATGTCACCCCATGTCACCATGTCGCACACACTCATTACGCACTAGCGATAACTGAAAATCAGATATATAAATATAACCAAACATCTTCGCTTTTGTATCAAAACTTTATTTATCAAACAAAAAGAATGTACCATTGAAATAACATTTCTATAAAAAAGGACCATGGAACTGTTCTACAGTGCTTTACAAAACCAGCAATTGTATACAACATAGTGGATAGAAACTTCATTTTACTTCATCATCATAACCATCACCATCATCTCGTCTCTCCCTCATTAACATGAAAGGATGCACACGCTTCAATATTGCAGTAATTTAATGACTGTAGGATCAGTCAGAGTGTATTTACTAGGAGCCATTCATCTGCTGACTCCTCTGTTCACCAATGATGTTCCAGAAATGAAGTAATTGTCTGTGTGAGAGGAGATAAGGCTGGTTTTAATTTGGCCCTTTCACCCTGATGAGATGACGTCCAATTCACTTTTGAACTGCTTTGTTGGCCACCATTATTTTCTTTTTGTTCGCCATTGGCCTGAAAGTGTCTAGTGGGAGCTGACGGTTGATTCCAAACCAACATCAGGTCACTTTCAAACTCAACACATCACTGACTAACTTCACTCAACTTTTTTCAACAGTGTAATTTGTCCCTTTTTTGATCCTCAGTGGCTTCCACACAGGAGCGAAGCGCCTAAAGAAAGAATTTCATGAAGTCAAGTTTCCCTTTGACATGTAGGAGCCAATCCCCTGGAGTTTCTACCTTATCAGGTCTGACTGGTGTTTCTGGGTTTCACACAGTCACCACACACAAGTTCATAAGGACAAGGGCTGATAGAGAATGCGGTGTGTGTTCGGATGGGGACATACACAGATCACGCATGACATGGCTGCTGCATGTTTACCATAAAGTGCAATGCAACAGCCCTGCAATAAATCCTCCCTTCATCAGGAGGATGTTAAATTTGTATTGAATGTGTTTGAGAGGTATTGACATATTTGAGTGATTGTTATTGGGACTGTCGTTTGTGATACTGTTGCAATACAAATATGTCAACACCTCTCTCAAACAGATTAAATAAAAATTCATTGCAGGGCTGTTGCATTACACTCTATGGTAACCATCCAGTGGTGAAAATGTTACACTGGATCAGTGTAAAAAGCAGATGAAAGGACTGTTTTAAACACGGCGATGCTTCAAGGATGCAGAACTCAAAAAACCCGCTCCCTTTCAGAGTCTGAGTGATAAATCAGCCGGGCTGGTAAAGTTGGCCGCAATTAGATCTTCACTGATATGCTGGGATGGCTTTAACAGCCAGCTGAATTACAAACAGTGTCTCGCGCAGTACGTGTCTGGTCACAAGTATCCAGAAGCACAATTAAGTGAGCCTGATTAAAATTGAATATTGGCTAATAAAACTGTCCATGTAATTACAAACAATCCCATGACACCAACTCCACAACAATTCTGTCAGAGAGGTTTTAATAAAAGTTCATGTTTATTATTGATGTGTTAGTTGAACTGCACTGTATTGGGAGTCGTTTCTGATATTTTGGACAACCATGAGATGGTCAAAATATTAGAGGCATCAATATAATGACTATGACCTCAGTAATAAAATACAACTATGAGCTTTGAATAGAAATATTTGAAGTTTACAAGAAGAGTCTATGGGATCTTTTGAATCTCATTGGACAGATGTCCCTAATACAGTGGCCAATGAGTGTAAACCACTTCTGACTGGGCTGTCACTCGTCATCAAAGCCAGCAAATGGATAATGAAACATGAATATTTTGCAGTTAAAACATTTGTCTGCAGACCTTTTTGATGCAACAGTCACTACTCTCAGTTTTGCCATATGACTGGTAGATTTGAGTCTCACAGGCAACGTAGATGTCACCCTTTTCAGGAGTTGCTCAACACCTGACAGTTGGCCTCCTTCTCACATGCTGTAACAAAGCAAAGGTCCGCCATTCCCACACACACACGCACGCACACACACACACACGCACGCACATCATGTGACATCATGAGCGGGTGCGGTCACACATTCTTTACCACGTCCAACTGAGTGTTCGGTTAATCTGTCGGCGATTGTGGCTCCAGATGTCAGATTAGGTAATAAAAGTGAGCTTTGCTCACAGTTGGGCGTCTGTTGCACAAGAACCTCAGTCGACCCTGATAATAAACGGGGGATGGTGGTGACTGTGTGTCTTCAGAAATGAGCCAGTTAGGTGGCGAACCAGGTTTTAACAATATTACATTAAAAAAATCAGAAACCTTTCAAGGCAGCACTCAAAAAAAAACAAAAGCAAACAAAAAGGCGCCTCACTCCTCTTTTTCATTTTGTTCATTGCTAAAATAAATTTACATTTGCAGAAATTTCACATGGTTATAAATAATACTTTTGAAGAGCACTCAAAATAAATGAATAATAATATATTAAATTTGATTATAAAAAGTTACTACTACTCTAGTGGAACTATACACTGTAAAAAAGCAGCGTTCTGTAATGTAGCTCTGCTTTTCTCCACAGTAACACACATATAGAAGAGGAGATAAGAAAAGATGAAACTCCTGATATCTGTATGGGAGTACGTAAGCTGAGACAGGGTGTAAAATTCAAAACAAACAAATTGAACAAATGAAGACATTTCCTCGGTTTCTCATGAGCAGCTGAACGTGTTAGTTCAAAGCTGAAAACCAAACCTGGATGTTTCAGATTTGAACCGTACTCGATGATGATGTTGATATTTTAAAAGGTTGTTTCGGAGGGATGGTGGTTGTGTTGCTCATCTGGCATCACTGACAGCAGGACCATCTTTTTTTTTTCTTACGATCATATTGCAGAAACTGGAGCTCGGTCACCATCCGTTGTTCTTTTCAAAGTGTTTGTTTCTACTGTGACTCAGAGAGTAGAGACGACTACCAAGCTAAGCTAGCCTGAGGTGATTTCATCTAACGAATACTAATAAATGAAAGGTCATGTATAAGTCATGTCCATGGTGCTTTCTTTTTTAAATTGACTCATCAACTGCGGCAACATATAAACCACCATTTGTTAATGTTGCACACTTGAAACACACATGACTCTCTGTCCCTAATATTTCTAGTTCCCAACACGAACCCGTGTCGGTCAGCCTGCTCGAGTCAGGCGTGACTCTCGTTCGTGTGCGCTGGAACACTGAACCAAGATGCTTCAGAAGGTCTAACCCCAAACTAATTCTGCATGAGTGCTTCTGTGATGTGACCCTGATGTGAGCCAGATCACGACAAACTACAAGACGCACCCCAGCCAGGTGCACTTCTCCTGCTGGGATAAATGAGCTGAACTAGTTGCTTGCGTTGTATTTTGGCGGCATGCAGCTTCTTCAGTTCTGAATAAATGGAAAGAAGAGGAAAGGTAGAAAGGACACTTCTGGCTGTCTTGTTCATTGAACAGCAATGAGTAATATTTAGTAATTAAAATGTGGAAAACAAATGAAAACATGAGGGGTCAAAGAGTTTGACTTCCACAGCTTTGCTCAGAGGCAGGTAGCCATCTTTAGTGTTGGGGATGTTTACAAGGATCATTTGACTTGCACGTAGGTAAACGTGAGCTCACTGCAGTCGAGAAATATCTTCATCGAAAAATTACGTGACACTGCATAAGCAGCGACAGTCCTACTCTGCCTAAATGTCAATCTAAGATGCGGTAAATCCTCTTAGAAGTGAACTGTTGGTCACTGAAAAAGAAACTCTGCTAAGTTTTCTTTAAGCAACTGAAACAAAAACCAAACAATACTCCACCTGCCTCAGTACAGATCAACTGGCGGATGTTATTCTATCCTTGCTCCAAGTTATTGTTCACACGCTTCATCAACAAACGCGGATAATCAAGAGAAGATGAGCTGAGAACAGGTTAAATAATTCAACTTGGGCTCGGTAGAGCTCTCTGCTGTCTGAGGAGGGATCACGTTTGAGGGTTGGCAGTTTCCCAACAGCTGCGTCTGAACCCACTTTTCTTTGTCAATGCTTTTGGGAGAAAGCCGCGACGGAGCAGATCTGTTGCGTACGATGAACAAATGAACACATCACAGAGCACATTTTAACATTTGACTCACAATAACTTCCAATAAAGTGACTAAAAGCAGAGAAGAAAAAGCACTCGACTAAAGTTAAAAGGCACGCCCAAATGTCTTTTTTTTCTCTTCTTGATGGCAACAAAAACACAATGAATCAGGAAAATATGTTGAAACTATTGTGGCATCGAAGATGGCGAATATAAGAATACCTAGCCAGCATGGTGGAACCGCATGTCAGTCTCAATTAAAAACAGGTCTTCACTCATGGCCAGCGTCCTTTGACAAGTGTGGGTTGGCTTAATCAGATGTGACTGCTAGTAACAGATTTCTCTAGGTGACACACGCCGACTGCAGGAATGTTCCCAGCCCCGCTCTTCATTTCCACAATCCTCCCTCAGTTCTTAGATGAAAGCCACAGCTGCTCAGCTCCACTTTGTGACCATTTTAAGGCAATCCTCTCAAAGGTTTCAGTCAGAAGTGATGAAAATGAGAACCGATGAAAAATGTAGTTTTCACCTCTCCATGCAAACTGGCGTAGCAGTTGGACTGTTAGGCGTATTTGTTCTGTCCGCTTTGACGAATGAGTGGTTTCTGCCTAAGTCACGCCTAGTCGAGTGCTCAGGTGTGAGGCCAAGCTTACTGGACAGAGAAAGGTATGATCCCTCTGCCTGCTTAACTATTCTGCCAGGTTTTTGGGATGCTAAAGACGTGTTGGCAGGAGTCAGTAAAATACCAAGGACGTTATGCTACATTAGAACACTTAATACTAATGATGATAATCGTGTCATCATTTTTCGAAAGGTAAGAATGTTCTAAGCAGTCATGAGACAGAATAAGCTTCCTCCTTAATTACTGATGAGAGAAATCATTTGTTCTTTTAAATTATGAACTATGGCTGCTGACAGTTTTCTCACTGCATCAGTTGTCTTTTTTGGTTGTCTGCGTTTAGACTTGATGCAGTAATATTTCTTCATGACAGACAATAATGTTATATTTCCTAACATATTAAAGAGGGGTTCGGCGATCGTTTGTGGCTCCTTTAGGGTCATCCAGGATGTTGTCAGAAAAGTGATAGGGAACTTCACTTTAATAGACGGGCTTTTCACTGACACAGCATTGCTGATCTGGCCTCTCAGGACATTATTTTTGCATGCGTCAAACTATGGTGTGCCCCCTCCCCCCGCCCCCCCCGCCCCCTTTCTTTGTATTTTTGCTCTGTGATGTCTCCATTTCTAACTCCTCCAACAAGATCTGCTCCACTGAACACATATCTTTTTAAAACACTGAAAAAAAATGTATGTTTTAATCGTTTGCTAGTGGGATTGTAAAGCAACTGACACCAATACCTGCCATTAAAAAAAACAAAAAAACAAAAAAAGACGAAAAATGCATTTAAAAACCGGTGAATTTGGAGAAATGAGGCCAAAACCACCTCCATGATCCTCTCTCTTTTCTCTTCTGACACTGAAGAGCAGACATCGCCTGTCAATAGCTTCATTTAATTTTGTATTTTGTTTCTTTCAATCAAATTTCTGTCGTTTCCAGCAGCATCGGATCACTTGATTCTCGGCACTGCTTTCTGCAGGAGGACGACATGAGCACACGGCTCAGGCTGGATTCATCTCCCAGAACATGTTGATGAGTTTGATCCTAATGCTGCCTGCATGCAGGCGTTCCCTTACCTTTCATCCCTGCCCATTCTGCATAGACATTACCTCTCGATCCCGCCGTCATCGGGACGTTTTCCTGCAGCTGTAACGGCCCAGTGAACGTGAGCTTGAATCATAATATTTGAAACGGCATTATAATGAATTCCTAGCCTCATTCCTCTGTGCCGTGCTCGCACATACAAGCCATCCCTGAATATCAATTCACCTCCTTTCTCCCTCAGGCTTGTTCCTTTCATCCCAGAAAGATAAAGGTCTGTGAATTACAATGTGATGACTGAGGTGACACAGTCAAATATGGAGCAGACTGATGGCCTGTTTTTTTTTCCCCCCACTCAGTTGATTAATGAATCATTTGTGATTTTTCTTCTTGCCTTTCTGCACACGACAAAATATCCATCCTCACAGGTTTAGTCACATTCTTGGCCTCCAAATCAATTTTTAAGTCAAAGCGGGGAAGTCAGTTCCACCTATTCACAATTATGTTTATCTGAATTCAGGAAAAGGGTGGAAATCAGGTTTGAACTTTTATGAAATGGCGGAATTTTTGCAAATTTGTGTGCCATATACAAAAAGCCAACTTTGTTTCTTAACTTGTCTAAAAACACATGCGTAATACTGTATACCGTGCTCACTCTGGTTTGCTGAAGATTTCGATATTGACTCAGAGCCTAGCTGACAACATCTCAACATCCCTGAACGACCCATTTAATAACACACTGACTCCGAATAAACCCGACTTTTTGCTTCCTGCTGTCAATACGAGTCTTGTTGAAAAGAACTGAAAGGTGGATGACCTCACGCTCAGAAGATCACCATGAAACACCACTTTGACTGATGGTAATAGCGATTTAGAAGATTCTTGTTATCCTATTATCAAAATTATCAGTTTGGTTTGCGATGTTTGATGGAAGCTGTAGAAATTTCATTTTTATTTTAAAAAATAATCTGTTCAGAAAGAACAGGACATACAACCCAAGACTATATTTTTAGACTTATATTATTGTTTTTTTCTCCCCTTGATTCAAGTGAAGCGGGGTGTTTGTGTTTTTTTTGTTTTGCTTTTTTTTTTTCCATTTGGAGAAGCAAGACTTATAAAGGTACATATGGATTTATCTCATGAAAAACTAGTTTGAATTAATTGGAAGCAGGTCTGAATGCAACACACCTGCATTCACTTAAACATATAGTGAATCATCATCATCATCATCATCATCTTCATCATCACTATAATCTTCAACATCACATCACCACCATTATCGTCATAATTTTCCACATTATCACAAGTCATTATCATCATCATAATCATTACTACCACTATCATCGTAACCTTCATCATCATAATCTTCATCACCAAACATCACAATTGTCCTCATTATCACATCATCTTCACCATCGTTACCGTCCTAATCACATTGTCATCATCAAAATCTTCATTATTGTGTCATTATCATCATCACATTATAATTCCCACCATCACCGCAATAATCATCATAATCTTCATCATGACATCATCATCATCATCATAATCTTCATTATCACCATCATTACTGGGGGCTCAGTTGGTCGAGGAATCTGAAAGTTCCTGGTTTGAGCCTCATCTCCAACAGAGGCTGTGTGGAAGTGTCTTTGAACAAGAAACTGAACCCCCTGATTGCTCCTGGCGGGCAGGTCGGCGGCGCCCTGCATGACAGCGTCCGCCATCAGCGTATGAACGTGTGTGTGAATGGGTGAATGAGGCCCCGTCAAGGTAGGTACATGCAAGTCCATTATTACCATAATCATATTCCTCTTCATTATCACCACCATCATCTGGATCAGCTGTGTTCAGTGAGCCGCTGGTGACAGGAGACGAGGACATGCTGCCTCCTGCTGGCAAGAAGTCACCACTACACATCAGTGAGAGAAGAAACTGGGACAGTTTTAGATAAAAATCCTTCACTTAAAGCTCATTGCATGTAGAATGGAAAATAGCTGGGAGTGTAAAAATGCAGTTGAATTTGTTTCGCTGATTCTGAGTTGAATGTTGGACCAGACTCGATATTATTGATCCAGGACTCATAATTGCCTTTTACACATGAGCATTACATTTCATGTTATACCACTTTTCCACGCGTATCTTGCTCGTCTTTATCTTTTAAATAAAAAAATAGTTCACAAATGTACAAGAATGTAATGGAGACTGGCCTCAAAAGCTTGAGAAGGGGCGTCTCCAGGCAGCACTTACAAAAAACATCAGGAATGTAAAATATGTATGATAAATGTCACATGTGTGAACACTCCATCCAAATATGTGCCCAAGATCAACAAATATAGATGTCTTTTAAGTACGGATGCTTGCGCGCCTTGACACAGCAAAACCGATGAACATGGTGCTGTGACATCCCTGATGACCATCATCACGTCATCATCTGGACCGATAGAACCGAATGAGTCACGCCTCATGTTCAGACACGCAACGGCTGAGCGGGTGTCAGATTCCGAAAGGCCTTTAGGAGACGACGCTGGGTTTAGGGGAACATCTGGGCACCGATGGCACGGCCGACCGGAGACGCCTGCGGGGCGACCCGGTGCAGATGTGGGCGCATTTTCAGCCCGTTACATCATCGATGGCGGCGACCGATCGCTGCAGCAGGCCTCCCTGGACGTGCTCAGCTTCGGGGCTGCGGGTTTCGCGCGGCAGCAGTGCGCCCCCTCCAGGATGAGACACACGAAAAGTGGTGGACTTTCCCTTTTAGGTGCATTGACCCTTATATCGAACCCTTAAATGTTGTGTGTCGACTCTGAACAGACGGAAGACTCCACAAAAACCGTTTGCTTCTTTATTGAGTGAAATGAAATCCAGTCTGGTGACCTGTGGAGGTCACAACACCACAAAACAAACAAACAAACAAACAAACAAAAAAAAAAATCACACTTGGCATTACAAGTCTGCATCGTCCTGCCATCGTCACGATCATCGTCCACCAGCGCGAGGCTGAACCCACTGAGAGCTTTGGCAACATCGTCTGTAAACTGAAAAAAACAAACAAAAAAAAAACAACAAAACAAAGAGCGGCTGCAACACAAAGTTCAAGAGAAACTGTTGTACTGCGTT
>CAAKHG010005640.1:1038-16099 GCA_901007715.1 Dactylopterus volitans
AATTATAAAAAAAAAAAAAAAAAAAAAAAAAAACAGAACCAAGAAAGCAACCCATACCTTTAGCCTGATGGAATATCCTTCAGGTGTCTGGCCAGAGTAAATCCAATTGTGGGGAATAAATATCCTGTGAAGGTTATCCACATGACTCCAGAAGTAGACACCTCCGTGACTTGTGCACAACTGACTAATCCAAACTGTCTTATTACACAAACACACACACACACATATATATATATGTATATATATGTATATACATATATATATGTGTGTGTGTGTGTGTGTGTGTGTGTGTGTGTGTGTGTGCTTGGTTGCTTGGTTGATTTGTTAAAAGATAATGACTTTAATCCAGCAGGCATGGCACGTAACTCCAGATTAAGGGAAATCCCAGGAATGACCGCTGGACCACTCTCTCTTTTCCTCTCTCTCCCTCTCTCTAGCAATCTCCAATAATCCTGGGGAATTTTATGACATCCAAATTTGCCCCGTGCCTTCCGCAAATGATATCCACCTCACACAGATGCTTAACCTCACAAAGATAATCCCCAACAGCCACTTTCGCTACTGACTATTCATCTAAGTAACAGATACACTTGTCACAAGCACGCTTTTTTTTTAACCGCTGTCTACATGTAAGCGTGAATCCAGGAGCGCTGGCCACACTCTGACTTTAGAGGGGATCCCTATAAAGATCTCATTCTTTAACCCCCAAACAAGTACATGAACAGATGGTGGAAAGATGCTTGGAGGTAAGGTGTGTACCAGAAATAACGACTCCCCTGCCTTCAGAGAAACTTTGTCCACTTACCCGTCTAGTCTGCGTTCATAGCGTCCATCTCTGCTGTGGAGCGACGCGGGGGGTCCATACACGGCCCCCCCTGCCGCCCTTGTGAACCCTGATACATCCCGGCCCCGAGAGCCTAAGGACAGACTATCCTCCAGCCCCCTCGCAGCGCTGGGAATTGTGCCTGGTTCATTGTAATCAGTGCGCAGGTCTCTGTCTCCCATCTTGTTGATCGCATTGTGAGCCTTCTGAGCACTTTTAATGTCCACAAAATCCACAAAGGCAGCGACTCCACCTTCGGATCCCCGCTTAGGCAGGACCTTGACACTCTCCACACGTCCATATCTGCAGAGGAAGCAAGCAGCAAAAAGTGTGAGTACCTGACGCCATGCATCAGTGTCCACACTTTTAAATTCTCAGTTCACATTTTCAAGACGCGCAGTGACAAACTCACCGGTGCCTTTGTGTGTGTGTGTGTGTGTGTGTGTGTATACTTGTGGTACAGTTGCACTTAAAAGGTTATGGTTTACTCAAGCCTCCAATCGTGCATCAAAGAGCGACCAGCGAAAGTGGGGACATTCAGCCAGTTTTCACATGAAATACCTTTAAAAGGACAATTTAAACATTTGCTAATTTTAGACTAAAGATTTAGCTTGGGTGTTAAGGGTTAGGGTCTAAGTCGAGATAGTCAGGGTTCAGAGGGAGGAAGGAGGCACTGTATTAGGCCAATGAACGTCCTCACTGAAATTTCAGTCTGTGTGTGCGTGTGTGGGGGTGGGAGGTGATTTTGCTTCTCTTATTTCCTCCTCCTCCATGGTACCTTCTCACAAGGCAACCGTAACCCAGCAACTCCACTTGAAACCTTGGTACATGCCACGTTAATAAATGCATACATCTCCCAACATTTGCATTGTACCCAAGGAACACACATGGCTGACGCAGTTGAGTCTCTGTGTGTGGGTTTATGACTGATTTGACTGCAAGCAAAAGGTTCCCCTTTTTACTCACTGAAAAACTGATCAAATGAAGTGCATGACGGGATTTCTGATGGACGTAAAGGCACAGTCAGATGAGATTTCTTGCGTTTCTCCCCTCCAACAGCAGCCATAGACAGTTGGATGCCGGCAAATATATTGGCAACGCCAGTTCCCAACGCCGAACAGCCTCTGACGCCATTTTAGAAGCGCTGTTCACACTGCTTACTCACTCCGCCGTCCCCCATCTTCGGTGACTGCTATCACACATCGCGGCTGTCACGCACCTGCACGCCCGGATTACCTCTGGAGCTCGGCGCGGCATGCTCGACGCCGCTGGCAGACACGCGCGCTCTCCGCGCTGCTGAAATAACAAACAGTCGGCTACCATCCCCCAAACACAAACGTTACGCACATCGGGACATATGATAACGTAAATATAACGGCGTGCAGGTGGCTCTTTATAGCGCGCTCTGCACGAATGCGTGATTGAACTGAAGCACGCATGTAGGGAGCAGTGTGCGTTCGTCAGCTGCCGTTCTTTTACAGTGTCTGTCGGCAGTTTAGCTGCTCTGATCAGATACGCTAAGATATATCGACGCCGTCACGCAAAAAAACCCCCGCAACGCTTCCCATATAAGTAAATGTTTTTGTTTTGTTTTTTTTCTTTATCGCACGCGTGGATGGAGGCTACTGGTTCTTTGGACAACCCAGGAGCGAGAACGTGCAGACGGCGCGCGCGCACACACACACACACACACACCACGTTTGCGTTTCTGTCCGTCCAGGGAAGACAACAAAGACGTGACTGGATCGTGCAAGTGTCTGCGCGCAACCATAAAGCACACGCACGCACGCACACACACATTGGGTTAAATACGCGATGGCAGTTAGAGAATCCATGCTGTGACTGAGCTGATCAGACGTGAAGCGGCGCTGCGACACTGGAGCAGAGAGAACCGCTTCCTACTTCTGGCGCGGTTCAATCACGCTGCCGCGTCGCCCTTCGTTCATGTCGCTCACTTCACTATATATTTACGCGTTTGCTGTTCCACGGAGGACTGACACGGGAGGCCACATGCTACTCTGACCAGGTCTGGTGCACGGGTCAGTCAGGCAGAGCCGGTGGTCGCCCCGGTTCTTCCTCCCTGCGCGCTGCCTGCTGTCTCTGGATATTTGTTTACACTGGCTGGTGGCGTTCACGCTCCAGGAAAAGGGAGTTTTTACCAAGTAGAGAGGCAGTGGGCTGCTTCACAATGACAATAGGTATGGGCGTTACAATAGGACATGAAAGCACGTAGAGTGTCACACAGCCCAGTGCTACAGGCGTGAGTTAGCTAGCTGGGTTAGCAGCTCGCTCCCAGCGTCGGTGGCTGCAGCGGGAAGCTGACAGCGCAGCAGCCGAGCGGGCTACAGGGAAGCTCCTGCCTCCTCCCGAATCCACGAAAACAGAGATGCTGGCCGCGCACCAGTCCTCCACTGTCTCAACACACACACACACACACACACACACACACACACACACACACACACGCGCGCACGCACGCACACACGCCGCTCAATCGGTGCTTCTACTCACCGCTTGAAGTGCTCAATGATTTTCTCCTCTCGTACGTTTTCGGGTAAATTTCCCACCCATAGATGTCTGGTTTCCCTGACCATACTGCGCTCTGCTTCTCCGCGATCATACAGATGAGTTTGCTATGTCAGTTTTTCCCCGTGCAACATAGAGCAGCTCTGCAAAAATAACCGCCGAAGCGAGACGAATACTCAGCGCAGATCATTGACTGGTCGTTGTGACCCAGTGTAAACCATTAGGTTGGATCCCTGCACGCTGTTTGATACTCTTTACTGATGAAGCGCGAGCTTTCTCTTCGTGAACGCGCTCCAGACCGTTCCCGTGACCAGGCGCGTCCCTGACACGGAGCGACCTTTGGTTGTCGAAAGAAAAGCATGTAGCTTCCTAAAAAGATGCAGGAACTTCGCTTGTAATGAGAGGTACACCGCGCAGGCGTGGCTTTGCGCGCGCGCGCGCGCGCGCGTGTCTGTGCGTGTGTGTGTGTGTGTGTGTGAAAACCACTTTTTTTTCACCAGATGAGATCGTCTCTTCCGCGTGCGCATGCGCGAGAAAACCCCTGGTTTAATGTTGGTGCTTTGACATCTGAGAAGACACACGAGGATCCCATCATCGACAGCTGGGTGCAGCAGGGTAACGCACCTACGTGAGCCCAAGCGTCCTGAACAGAGGTTGAACGGAGCTCATCACTCTGACGTAATACATACTGGGATCCAGCCACCAGAATAATCGGTTTATAATCAAGCAATTAGTCGACGCCAGTTTTCTTTAATGTTACATAATACTATACACCATGCAGGTGTTTGCTTTTGTGAGTTGACTCGCCTTTTAACACACAGTCTTATAAAGATTGTGTTTAAACTTTTGACACTTAAAGCAGAAAGTAATCCTGCAGGAAACTAATGGCCGATCCTGTTAATTACATTTGAGCTTGTGATAAGGTGCAGCAACCTGATAAGACTGAAATTAATACATGTCCAATGAATGATCCATATTTCAATCACAAGTAGCTTCTCTGTCTATCTAGCATGTCTGTTTCTAATAAGGATAAGGTGGTAAGGTATGTAACAATAAATGTTTGGGCTCATGGACTTGAACAGGAGATGGTGGAGATGTGTACACATAGGTACAGAGGTTTCTATGCAGGACACCAGGACTAATGGAACAGACTGATGAAAATGACAATGATTTATATGCTCTCACCTCCATGGTCACTGGATCTCAGATTAGTAAGCCAAATGTTCAATGTAGCAGCACTGAAGCTTTTTTCTTTGAGTAGTCAATTGGTCTGCATAATTATCAAACTCATCACACTGACTGACTTTAAATGTGATAACTGCACCAGAGTAGACCAACTACTTTGTACATTACATCCAGTGGAGTCATGTTTCCCCCGCTGTGTTTGTGTGCAGAGTGACATGAGCCTTGGTGAAGGCTGAATAATGCCCCCAGGAGGAACTATTGTCATGTGGAGCAGATCAAAATCACCACGAGATTACACAAATTTTTTTTTTGCTTTTATTATCATTGATTGGAACATGTTTGACTGAATGTCAAAGAACTGTTGTGAGACAGGGAGGGTGACATCACACGCACACATGCACGCACACAGTTGAAGAAGGTGTTAAAGTAAATGCTCTCACAAGCTTTACATGGCCAGAGTTTTTCTTTGTCAGTATTTTTTTCCTCTTTCACATATGTAACTTGGAGCAGAAAGACTCAGGAATTAGGCAAGATTAATGTCCAGCTGCCCCAAAGTTGAGAGACCAGGAGCTTCAAGACAGGGACTTTTCAAAGTCTCTGCTTCGTTGTTTTTTACACCACAAATGAATAATGTAAAATGAAGGTGATGTCAATTATGGTTCTCAAAATGTGCAGTTTTTGAAGAAGGTTTATTTTTCCATTTAAGTTTTTAACAAACTTTCTCCACCAAAAAATGTTACCATTGAAATGAATGGACATGCTTTGATGCAGATGCTGACTTTTGTTTGAACTGTGATAGCTCAATCACCATAGTAACCGTGCTTTGATAGACCATGCCCACTGTATGATGTCATTTGACACTACTTTGACACTACTCTATTAACTATCTGCCATGACTGTATGACTTCATCATGGCTGCTCAGCTCTTCAACATCTATTTATACATTCATTCCTTTGTGACACAACACCAAACTAGAATGTTTTCTACTTTTAATATTTAAAACATTTCCAGCCTAAGCATAAGATTTTCTCATTTTTCATATTGCAACATTTTACACTGACCAGACCATCTTAATGGTGGGTCAAGGTCTAAGTTTTCATAAGAATAAGGAAACTGTTGTGTGATGTCTCCTGGCATTTTCAGGAATTTCACAGGAATTTTTCATGGACCTACACTGAGGTCTGTGCTCTCTGAGTGGACCTCTGTTTACGTGGGTGACACATGTGCCACTGCTGCTGCTACTGCAGGCCATGAAAAGTGGAGCGCAAGTGGAGAACTTTAACCTGATGTGAGCTGTGTTCGAGGCTAATGAGTAACATGAGCAATCAGGCCTGTGTGCAAAGGTCAATGCTGATAGGCACCTGTGAGGAGTAAATAAAAACCACATTGTTTCTATATGTATTTAAAGTGCTATCCATGCTTTACTTCTAAGTTTCTACAATTGCTTATTGTGCAGCTTAAGATACTATGTCAGGCTAATAGGGGGCCAGCCTCCGTTTTAATAACCCAATATTTGAATAACACTACTCCTCGAACATCTTCTTGAAAAGTAAATAACACTTTGAATTAAGGCTGCTTACAGAGGAGAAAAACAAGCCTGTTACTATACAACAGCATTATTCTGCTCTTGTTACTATTTTAGGAGTGCACATCACGGCAGGACTGCGCATGCGTTCAAATGCGGTAACAGATACGCATGCGCTCTGCGTGCCTATCGGATGAGAACAGAAGGATCTAGAAGTCTCTGGAGGACGAGGCGAGCAGAGACGCCCAGCGAGACGGCTGAAGGAACGTCTCCGGGCCGCAGAGTAAAGTCTCACAAACCCACTGGAGTACAGTTTCACACGTTGTTGGACTGACAAGACACCAACATTTCACATGTCAACTTCAGTGATTGTGAGAGCTGGATTATCGAGGATGCGGGACCGCCATGCTAGTATAGTTCCCTGTAACGGAGTCCGCAGTCTGACGTACAAACCAACCGCCTCATGGAGTCATAAGCTTCTGTCGCCGCACAACGTTTAATAAAGACGAGTAATGCGCTAAAGCGCGGACTTAATTAGACGTTGGTGCCGGGAACTCCATAACGATCACAGTGGGTCGAGCTCCGCCGTCATGGGACGACGGTGAAATAGCGATATGTTCTCTTCACGCCTGCCATGCGAATCCGGCGTCGCTAACTACGATGTGGTCTATTTAAAAAAAAAAAAAAAAAAAAACGTTTCTCGGAGGTCACTTTTTATAGAGTCGTCTGCTGTTCTGCCTCAGAGAAGCCGCGAAGCCCAGTGTTTTCATAATAAAGCGCCATTTTGTATGATTTTTTTTTTTTTTAACGCAGATAGTCATTATCGTCAGCCATTTTGCCTTTTCTTCTCGAGCGGAGTCTCATGAGACGCGACAAGGAGCTGAATGACGGCGGGCCCTCACGGAGCTGAGAGGCATGAATAGGTTGGATGTGATCCGGATCCTCTGAATGAATCCGTAACGGTTTAATCTCAGTTACTGCGTAACAGATGATTGACAGCTCTATTTTTGTAACAAACGTTACGTGTGTTGTTTGATGGTAAAACGTCGAGTTTTGTGCCGCAGCTGAAAATGTCCCATTGAGCACCATTACGTAACGTGGGTTATGTAATAACCAATGTCTTATGGGCTCAATTAGTTAACTTCTTCCAGATGTGAGTGTTTCCCGAATCAGATTAGTCAGTGCGGCCGTTAGAACCACCTGGTCTCTCAGAGCTTCAGTTGACACTCGGCATAAACCTCACTCATTCTGACCCTCATCTGTCAGCAGGCTGTGTGTACTTATTATTGGTTTATTTATTAATAAGCATCACTGTAAATGTGCCAGAGTTTAGTCATCTGTTGTTCCTCCGGGGGGATGCAGAGTCATCCTCATAAAATTGAAATTGCAATGTCATTTGCTGGTTGTCACAAGCATGCAGGACAATAATATAAAAAAGAGAATATTGATATACAAATAACATTCAGGACAGCCTGCATTACTTTATAACACACAACACAAAAGCAAGTACAAGTATAGAGTAAATATTAGACACAGGAACTAGATAACCAGTGCTGCGTAATTTTACACTTAAAGAGAATCATGCATATTAAAATATGCATGTCTCTGCCTGTGATATTTAACCCACTGATATGCATTAGAGTGGCCAAAATATTGGGGACACCTCTTAGCATAGTATAGCATATTGTACAGTTCAACAGCATCACAAATTACAGCCCCAATCGCAATCATTCAAATATGTCAACCCCTCTCTCAAACACATTAATTTATTGCAGGGCTAACAGCATTATATTCTATGGTAAACATGCCATGGTCATAATTTTATAGCAGATTTGTGTATATAAAATACAGTGGTCAGTCTTACTGTAGAACCACAATAAAAGACTTTCCACTTACATTGGGTTTTTCGTGCTGACAGACCTGAGAGCTTGTTGAACATTTATTTAAATGAGCGGCTCTGTTCTGGTTCAGCTTCCAGAGAGAACACAGACTGATCACATGTGCACGCATGCGGTTCTTAATATGGACAAATTCAAACCTATGCCAAACTATGTAAAATTTACAGCATCTAATCATGCTTTCCCACCTATATTGCAGGTCTGTCAGACGGACATCCTATCATGACTCCATTCATTTTATGACTGTTATGAATGATACTGGGTTTCTATCATTGTTCAAACTCTTGGATAACTTTTCATTAATAAAATGTTTTTCTATTTTGTGAGTCAAAAGCCAGAGGTTTTAACACTCTAGGGAACATTTTCTGAAAAATAATGCATAGTGAGTTAAAGCGCTGATGAAGTACTACGAGGACTGCCACTGAAGAATCACATTTCTAAAAAAGTGTCATGATGTTTTGTCACGGTAATTATCTGTAATGCTGCTTCTCTGGTGCTCCGTGCTGATGCTCTCTGTTCACATATTCCGTGTAATCCTCTTCATCCTGATTACATAAAAACGTAACAAATGAAATGTATACAGTCAACTGATACTTGCAGCATTAGTTTCTGATGACTTTACACTTATATTGGTGGCAACACAAGCATCATTTTTTAAAAGTAAAAGCGTTTATGCCATGCAACGCATGCCACTTAAATTAGTTACTCATCTTCATTTGCATTCAGTCTGATTCAGTGTTCTTAAGTACATGAAATGTACCTTTTTTTAGCACATCCTTAGAGTGTGTGCTGTGTTTTATAATTCTGAACTATTAAATCAGGCTAGTTCTGTGAAAGGAAAGCTGGGAAAGAACACTTTGGCATAAATATGTAAAGGGGGCTTAAACCTTCTCCACCTGGGATACAAATTTGAAAGAAAATGAACCTCATCATGGGACATATTTCTACTCTGCCCCATTTGTCCAAGGGTTTTCAGCCCTGTGAGATTGACTGACCTGTGCGGAGGTTGCATCCAGCAGATCCTTTGTAGGGATGAGACAACAGGCCTCACCCAGGAAACACATTAGGATGTGGAGCACGTCGGCCCATCGTCCAACAGTCAGCATCAGCACCATCAGACCCCCGAGACGCACAACCACTGTGTTGAGGACGGCCTGGCTGGCAGGCAGACGGTGCTGCTCCTCTGTTTAAGCAATGCACAATGGCATGGGGGGGGGCAGTTATACATAGGATTGTGATGGAGAATGCACAAGTGGTCAGACAAAATAACAAATTGTTTTACTCATAAAGGGTATGGCATTACTAAAAAAAGATCCCAAAACACACAATGATTGTTGCTGGCATTCAGTTTTGCATTTATGCATGTTTCTCACCCTGCATGTACACCACCAACAGTGTGTAGCAGATAGTCAGTGGTGTCCAAAACCTAAGTGCCTCTGTTGCTGAGAGGAAGTGTTGATTGATGATGGACACAGCAGCTACCACAGCCACAGAGAAACAGATGATCATCATCCTGCACAGCGCAGGCAGCAGACGGCCGCCTAATGTGAGCAGACTGATGCAAATGCCGCAGTAGCGCTGCGAGCTGTGGAGTTTATACAGAGCCATGACATGATGCAGCAAGCCGGAGGCCTGCCTCGCTAGGAGCCAGCTTAGTGCCGCTGCTAGGACCAAACACAGCCAACGCTGGGATGCCCCCTCGTGGAGAAAGTGCAGACTGCAGCTCAGAGCGCAGCCTAGTGAGAACTGGCTTTGCACTAAGAGCTGCTGTGGAAATTTCTGGGACTCCTGGTGAAAAGAGCATCTACAGCATAAGAAAAGAGCTGATAGATTTCATTATCATCACGTCAGTATGACAATGTGGTAAAAATTCAGAAATTCCAAAATAACCAGCATAGGACACAAATTAGGTGATATGGTCAGATATTAGGAAAATATGACTTGTCACTGGTGTCTTACTGGTCCTCGTGTAACCCATCCAGAAACAGCTCGAAGACTAAATTCTAGTACCACCAAAGAGGCCACTCGGGAGCCTATTACAGCCAGCATCCCAGTCACAAAGACAAACTGGAGCATCTCAGTCAGTTGCCTTTTACTTCTCTGAGGACGACTGCGTGCCCTCTGTTTCGATGCATCCTTATCACTCCAGCTGTGCATTCCAGAAAGAGATTATGTAATGAGTCAGTGCTGATGTTAGAACAGTGAAAACATGAATTCTTGACACCAAATCCTTTCACATACGTATGGGTCAAAAGGTACCTCACCTTTCCTGCTCTAAGAACACGTGCACTCTCATCAGGGCACACAGCACAGAGATCCCACACGCACCTATCAGCCCTGCAGGTCACACATCACTTCATTTGCATCACCACTATCACACAGCAGCTACTTACACAGTTTAAAAACAGCCTGTGGCAACATCCAGACTACTGACCTCTGAGAACACGCATGGATTGGAATCTCACCTTGAAGTAAACTGTGAAGTGGGTTTGTATCCAGAATCAACCATCCCGGGAGGAAGTAGGTAGTTGGAAAAAACGACGTGATGAGAGATAACATAATACTACCCTTGACTTTAGAGAAGTGAATATAATGTAAATGACGCAGGTTTTATGAAAATACACAGAGAATCTAATTTAAAACATCACGACCATATTTTGTTGTTATTCCAGACTACAGCATGGAACGCAGCGAAGCTCGTCTGTCTTTCAGCATTGAGCTTTGCTCGCCCACAAGTTGGTGCCAAAGGTCACCAGAGTGTCAGTGGAGCAGCATAACCAGATAATGTAGGTTATTGCACCATGGGAAAGACTACACTCAAAAAATGGTGATGTGTCAGTCGTGCTCTCTAGTGGTCTAAAGGCTGCATTTCATACAGATGGATACCGAAAATGGGGTACCTCAGGAAAAGCAACAGATTCCTCCTTCAAGCCATGTGGACAGAGTACTATAGCAAGATGGCGCTGTAGAGACGGCACCCTGTCCAGCCTGCTCTATAACAACACCCTGCAGGAGGAGAGGGGATGGGGATCCTGCAGCACTTTTGCACTAGCACTTTCCTGACTGCCACTTGTCCACTTTAATAACATGTCTACCTCGTGTGCATATTTTTTACCCATTATCTTTGATGTTTTTCTTATATTGCATTTCTTTATGCTTATTCTTATTTCCTTTCTTATAACTTGCACTTTTTTTTGCACTTTTTTACTTTACTATTTGGTGTTGATGGTGTGTGCTGGAAAGCTAATTTCCCTGAGGGAACCCTTCCTAGGGATTAATAAAGTAGAATTGAATTGAATTGAATAGTAGTAGTAAGAGCATATTAAAACATTGACAATAAAAAATAAAATTGACTTGACAAAAGTAGTAAATACGTGAATAGACATGTCGAGTTTAATCAGTTAGTGTTTGAATTGTATTACAAAGGTATTTTAAGCAAAGAGAAATCAAAGTGTTTGACATTTAATATGAACGATTCAAATATCAAAATGTTCCGCTTGTCCAGCTCATATTTGGACCCTTTTGACCTTTTTTGTACCTTTTCTACTTTTGGAAATTATTAAGCTGTATGCAAATGTAGCTTTGATGTCAGCTAATTAGGTTTGATGTGAGCCAATTAAGCTTCGATATCAACTAACTGGGCTTTGGTATCAAGGTTTGATGTCAGTTTATGAAGCTTTGATGCTAGCTAATGAAGCTTAATTTCCAGAATTGATCTTGCAATTTTGAGCATTTCTTTAATTTCATTCAGCTCTCAGCATTAAGTTATTTTCTTGTCTGCTTTGAAATGCTATATGTCTTATTATGAGGATGCGTACAAAGAGACACTGGTTGCTGTTATTTCCAATTATGGGATGGTAGCTATCACATTAATGAACTGAGAGCAATGCCTTCATCTCACCCTGCAGAAGGTGGCAAAAACAAGGTAAATGCTGGCCACAGGCTTCTTGTGAGTACTTCAGGGCTCATGGGTAACACTTGCTTCCTGTGAAGTACCAAGCAACAAAGCCAATTTCAACTCCTCTTGATGCTGACGAAACAGGTGATATGTACTTGGTATAATATATAACCGTTTTCCAAAGCTACTTAATGTGGCATTATAAAAACATCAAACACTGGGCTGTAAGATGCTGGTGTATTTATGGTGAGATTCTTTACACAAACATCCCAGAAGAGGATGTTTGTGAAAACAGCTGTTTGAGCTGTTACCTTCGGGTCGGTGGCGCTTCAGGTCACACAGAGCTTGGACAAACAGCTACCCAGAGCTACCACCACAATAAACAATTCAAAAATCATAACCATAAGAACTGCTCTGAGAACCATCTCAACATCCATCAGACACGTACAATAATGCTGACTTTCTGTGCAATTTCATCACGTAATGTGCAATAACTGTTTACATTCTGCTATTTATTTTACTCTTCTTATGTACATTGTAATGTTCATACTGTGTTTGCACGATTCTTATTTTATTGTACTTTCTTTGTATCTTACCTCACCTTGCAATATTTTACCTTATTCTTTGTACTATGTACCTTACTTTGTACTATTCTTATTTTATTGTACTTGTAGATATTTTAATAGGCACCAAGGAGTAGCACCTCAAATCTCGTTGTATGTATACAATGACAATAAAGGCGATTCTGATTCCGATTGCGATTGAGGGTCTTCTTCCATTCATGAAATAATCCTGTCTTGTTTCTTGAGGTTAGTCTCTCTCTCTACCTCTCTCTCATTCCTTCTCACCATCTCTAACACTCCCCCGTTCATCAGGAATGACACCCTGGTGAAAGAGTAGCCTCAATGTGGACAGATAGTGTCTTTGATGAAAATAGTTTCTCTGGGCTGTAAATCTCCTCTGCTCAAACATGTGCTGCGTCACCGCAGACAGGTGCACATGGTGCTGAAGACAACTCCGACAGCTGAAATCTGTCTTTCAACTTTAAAATAGATGGATTTAATTATATGGTGCTTGCTTCGCCTGAGACAATGAAATGTTTGCTACTGGCTGCTACTGTCCGGACAGAGCCGCAGGTGGCTACCGCCGCTGTGTCGGGTGAGTCCGGTGCTGCGGTCAGTGCCACTCCCGGTCCCGCTGCGGATGGAGACAGCTCCACCGTCGTCACCCCCAACAATGATATTGTTGAGAATGTTGAGGAGCAGGCGTAGGAGGTCAGAGTGGCAGCCCCTGTTTTTCATGATGATGATGATGATGATGATGATGACATGACTTTATATGATGATTCACTTGACGAAGATATGCTTGATGATGGCATGTGTAAACTGTCAGAAGAGGAGTTCTTCTGACTGATCAGGGCAGAGACATCAAAATGAAAAAAGTCTTAGATGAGAGTGAGTCTGGGTCTTTGATTGGAGTCACAAAGTGATCATTTGCATCATTCTGAACCATAAATCCAGCTGTAGTGGAGGAGTGGGAATTGTTTTCCTCAGGAGTTTCCTGCCTTCTTCTTGTGAAGTTAATGGATTTAAAAAAGGTGAATTATTGAAGGTTAAAGTTTGCTATGAAAATGTAATCGTTGTTTTTGTTAATATTTATGCACCAACAAATAGGATTCAAAGAATGTCTGTACTCAATATGTTGTGTGACACCATAAGAGACTGTAAAAGTGATTAGCATTTGTTTTTTGGGAGGTGATGTTGGCTGTACGGAGAATCCTAATCTAGACAGAAACCAGCATAAGCCTCACCCTGCGTCTTTACACAGGTTCAGACAGATGACTGAAGCACATGAGCTGTCAGACGTGTAGAGAAACCTCCATCCTAATAATAAACAGTACACCTGGAGTCACTCCCAGGACTATATGATATCTTTCGCTCAGTTAGGATGAGTATTTTTAAGAAATGTCACATCAGTCCAGTGGGTTTCTCACATCATTCTCTTGTGTTTTGCTTGGTGTTTCTTAAAATGTCCATGTGTGCAGTGCTTGTTGGCAGTTTAATAGAATAGAATAGAATAGAATAGAATAGAATAGAATAGAATAGAATGCCTTTTATTGTCATTATTCACAGGTACAATGAGATTAAAAGCAGCTTCAGTTTCAGTGCAAAAACACAGTGTAAAACTACACAAGAAAATAGAAAATAGTGCAAATAGTGCAAAAAAAAGGGTGGGGGTGAGAGGAGGTTAAGGTGCACAGTCGAGTCCTGAGAACGGTTCTATGTTCAATATGTCATGTTAAATGCAATTGCACATAGATAATTGTAAACACTAGTAAAACCAAGGTGCTAGGCTCCGAAGTCAGCCTCTTCTTGAGTTCAGGGTGGTTATGGCTTTGGGGAAGAAACTGTTTTTCATTCTGTTCGTTTTGGACCTGATGACCCAGTAGCGTCTTCCTGAGGGCAACAGGTCAAACAGGTCAGAGCCGGTGGGAGCTGTCCTTGATGATGTTGGTGGCTCTGCTGAGGCAGCGGGAGGTGTAAATGTCCATCAGGGAGCGGAGAGGGCAGCCGATGATCCTCTGTGCTGCTTTCACTACCCTCTGGAGCCTCTCCCTGTCTGCAACGGTGCAGCTGCCGTACCATACCGTAATACAGTACGTCAGCAGGCTCTCAATGGACAAGCGGTAAAAGGTCAGCAGCAGGTTGGAGTCCAGGTTGTATCTCCTGAGGAGTCTCAGGAAATGCAGCCGCTGCTGAGCCTTTTTGGTGATGGCGGTGACGTTCTCAGATCAGGAGATGTTGTCAGAGATGAGGACGCCAAGAAACCGGAAGGTGTGGACCCTTTCAACATTCTCGCCGTTGATGTAGAGGGGGGCTGGGCCGGTGTTGTGTTTCCTGAAGTCGACGATGATCTCCTTGGTTTTTCCGGTGTTCAGAGCAAGGTTGTTCTCTGAACACCAGGCTGTCAACTTCAGGACCTCCTCTCTATAGGCTGCCTCGTCCCCCTTCGAGATGAGTCCAACCACCGTAGTGTCGTCAGCGAACTTCACTATGAGGTTGTTGTTGTCGTTGGTGTACAGACAGCACAGGAGGGGGCTCAGCACAAAGCCCTGTGGAGAGCCGGTACTCAGCGTACGGGTGGAGGACAGGTGGGGGCCAAGTCTCACAGACTGGGGCCGGTTTGAAAGAAAGTCCTTAATCCA
>CAAKHG010005646.1:1496-18235 GCA_901007715.1 Dactylopterus volitans
AGTTCAGCATAACCAACTGTGGGCGCAGATAAATGATTTCACAAAAGTGTTATTCAGTGATGTTGATGCAGGTTTTTTGCAGTTGCGTAATGAGCATGTTGTGTGTGTGTGTGTGTGTGTGTGTGTATATGCATGTGTGTGTATATACACGTATGTATATGTTTATGTATTTGAATTGTGTAGCATCAGCAATTTCCCCAACAGAGACTTACTAACCTCTTTCAATATCTACAATCATCTGGTGAACTTGATGTGCAATTTCAAATATAAACTAATCAAATCAAATATGAAAATAACATGTAAATTAAGCAGAAATATTTAAAATAGAATATATATCCTCCCCCCAAGGTCCATTTGATTTTCAAGCACAGTGAGGGCATTGTCCAAGAGAGTTTATTGGCCGTTGTCCAAGAGAGTTTATTGGTCAGCCGCTGGAGCTTTTACGTTTTGAGCCGTTATCTGGAACATAACCTGCAGGCCTCCGATATAAGTTACCATGGCAACATACACGTGGAACAGTGTGCCACCTTTTGTGAGATGGGAAATCCCAGAGTCAATCCTGAAGTTATCTCGCTAACCCTCAAATCGTGCTTCCTAGTCCAGCCTCTGATCTGAATGCGTCCTAGTTTGTTGTAAGACGGTTGTTAGAGAGGGGAGAACAAGAGGAGTTCATTTGTAAACCAGCCACAGAAATTTCTCCTCTTAACGTGAGAAGTCTCCAGTTAAGGGCAATAACGGTGTCGCCCACCCATTCTGAGGATAGGATTGTCATTCCCAAGATACAGTAATTGTTCAGGTGTGGCATTTCAGTGTTTGTCCACTATCAACTACTTACTTTTGTTTGCTTTATGTGTCCACCAGAGAAAATATCTCACTTCTTTAATCTGCTTCACTGATTGGGTCTGTAATATGCTAGGTTAAACTATGAATAGTCAACATCAAGCTCCTCCTGAAGGGAGAATTTATCACAGGGGTGTTTTTGTATTTCATATTGTATTTTGTGGTAGACATGTAATGGTCGTAATGTTATAGCTGATTGGTATATACTGTTTGTATTTAAATATACACACACACAGAGTACATACTGTATAGGTTAAGCTTTCTATCATCATGAAGTTCGATGAACTTCTGTTCGTGATGAGTTCTCATGGTTTTTTTTTCTCCTTTTCTCTGGTCACCCACTCAAAATTGCTGCGGCCAGATGGAATCAGTTGGGGGTGACCGCTCATGCCAAATACCAAATCTGTCTTGAATGAATCAGATATGAACACAATAAGGACAGAAGTGGACGAGGGGAAAAACGGAAAGAGGGCGAATTCCAGGCGGTCAAATTCTCCTGATGGATTAAATGAACAGAAGACACGGTTCACTTATGCAAAGTGTCCCTGCCACTTGAACGTGTCACCTGGCCGTACTGTGGTTTTCTCCTCGTGTATTTGTTTCATCCAGTTTTGGACCCTAATGCTTTTATTTAATTTATGTCAAACGCATTTATGTTCGTTGAATCACAGCAATTTCCAATGTTCCTGCCGTTCAGCTTCATTCAGGAAGTCGTGCGTGCCACAGCGTTACCACTGAGCATGCCACCTTGGCAGTATATTCACTTCTCAGCGCTCAGCCTTGGAAATTCAAAATGATCAGCCTAATAAATTGCCATCCTCTGTTTTGGCCTGTGGCAGGTGATTGAGATCAAAGAGAAGCTGAAGGAGTCCAAGAGGTTCTGGTCCAACCTGCCAGATGACATCTGTGCCGAGGGCAAGCTCACCGAGCCTGATGAGGAGCAGTGCTGGAACAGCCACACCAAGGGCAGGTAAGGACTTCTGTGGCTCTTTAAAACCGGTCATCTAGCTGTCTGATTATCATATTTTGCCCGCCAGGTATTAAAATAACCCCAGTGTGTTCCTCAGATTAACACTTCCTCTGTAAGTGCAGTGGTTAGCGCTTAGACGGAGAACTTCTCCGTAAGCTCTAAGGCTTTAATACCCCGAGGACTGCAGAGTTTGCAGCACCTCTTATCATCACTGCGGCGTGTAGAGTATCGCCAAGCCGTACAGCAGATTGGACAGTGAATTGTTTTCTCTGACAGGGAACCAGAGACACTGGCAGAGAAAATATATCACCCCATCACTTTGGCCCCCTCCAACTAACAAAATCACCAGATGGTGCAATAAAAGACACATTCATTCTCTTGTTTGCGCCAGCGCAGTTTTTAAGCATCACTCTAAATCCGGTAGGTGAGTTGATTTTGCCCAGAGATAGGAACATGTTAAGAAGGCTCATTCGCTGCAAGGAGTGTTTTTATCAAATTATTGCGCTCCGCTTTTACTTGGACACGTGCATGCGCCTCTACACGTTATATAAAACATTTAACTAGAAGAGCACTTTGTAGAGCACAGGCCTCGGCCAAAGTCAACAGCGGCTCTGTGTTAAATAAACTTTTATCACAGAGAAAAATCCTCCACATTAATTTGTCATTGGTGCAAGTGTAAATGTGCTTGACTCCGCCCCCCCACAACTGAAGGAAAAAAAGAGAGATCCATCTAGCCATCATGTAGCAGTAGTTTTTTTGACAGAGAAAAAAAACCTCCTTTTCTGAGGTTTAACACATAACTCATATAACTCATAAAATGTATCCTGTATATGCTGTACTCCCTCATCGCTAAGCAGAGTTCGCCTTTTTTCATGTAGATCCCTATTTGAATTGCAAATGGTTTTTGATTAGTTGCCTCAAACAAAGACAAAACAGGAGTGTATTGCGAGCCTCAGGCAAGTAAACTCAATGTGCGGCCACTCCAACGCGCCCACTGAACTTGATGGCGCAATACCTTTAAAAACTGTGATTTTGTCCGTATTTAAAGCAGTGGCTGTTAGGGGTGCCTAATAATTTGGTCTGGTTTGACTTGGTCGAGCTCGTCCCCTCTTAGACCCACGACCATGATATTAGTTTTGCAACAAAGTGATGCTGTGAAGAAAGATAAGATGCAGTGCCGCCTCGGATATTGGGCATAAAGAACCACATTTGATTTAGTGGCGGCTTTGTTTCTTTTAAATGTGAGGCTGTTGTTGTCAGAGTGGTTAAGACGCTTGCGTTTTCCGAAGCTTCACTGATGCAGCTTAACAACCTTATTTACTATAGGTGTCCGCCAAACCATGTGATATGTGAACTGGAAATTTTTGAAAATATGACATTTGACATTTACACCGAAAGTGTTTCAAGTGATGCTACTTCCTGTCCAGGTATTTTCCTGAAGTGGTGAAAGCGGGTCTAACCAACCAGGTGAGCAACCCAGAGGTGAACGTGGATATCACAAGACCCGACTCACTGATTCGACAGCAAATCATGGCTCTGCGTGTCATGACAAACAAGCTGAGGAACGCATACAATGGAAATGATATCTACTTCCAGGACTCCAGTAAGTTGTTTTTTGTTTTGTTTTTTGTTTTTATCTCTGGTGTTTCTGAAAGGTGAAGCCAGGTTAGTTATTAATTTTAATGAAATGGTGAGAGGAAAAAATGTGGCTATGTGGAGTTTATGCTGACTTTGAATGGAGCCATGACGCGCATGCACACACAAACATCACCTGAGAAAAACAAGCCACTACCGCTGGAATAAGATGTCACTGACGTAGCAACTCGTAGCGTCGCACCAAAGAAAGACTGACATTATTAGGATAACAGCTGAGGCTATGGTGACACAGGCAGTGATAGACAGACAGGCGTTTGTTTAGGAAGGTGTACATCTCATTTCTGCAGCGGCAGAAAGCATTGTTTCTCCCTAATTCTGTAGACAGGATGCAAAAATTCTCCAGGTCGCAAACAAAATGCGTCTCTCTTCTCTAACTGAATTTTATACCGCCATTAAATATTTGACGCAGTAACAGTTGTTTTTTTGTTGTTGTTGGGGTTTTTTTGGGTTTTTTTTTTAAGTGGTTTCTTTTTATCTGCCTTGCGCGGGCACCCTCTGCAGAGAGTGTTGGAGGTTTAGATTTAGATTGACTCACCGCTTATCATTACTGACACTTGCGGCACACAAACATGTAAAACACTGACATTTTACAGTTCAGTGGAACCGCGGCAATTAACTGGCGCGCCTGCGAGGTCGAAGTAAGTCTGGGGGAGCTCTGACACAAGAACTTACGCTGTTGATGAATAGCTGACCGTCTCGATATTGCGGGTGAAGGAGAGATGAAAGGCCCAACGTAATGGAAGCTATCATGGCTTATTAGCTGTGTCGCACCATAAACTTCTCCAAAAAGAGGCATGCTTTCTCACTGATGGGCGGAACTAATGGCTTCCTCTGACTGTTATTAATATGCAGATTTCCATTTGTGCGGTTCGCAGGTGACGAAGGCAGCAGCTCCGGCAGCGGCAGCGGCTGCTCCGACGGCTGCACGACAGAGTTTATTTTTGTTGGAACAGAGGCTCCTGTGATCGGAGCTGACAGGAGTGATGAACGTGCAGCAGCAGCAGGCAAGTCGCCCTCCCACGGACCGTCTCTAGTGTTGGTGGTGGCCGCCCTCGCTGCCTCATTCTGGCCATTGCAGTCTAGATGGAGATAATACACGAGTGTGGCCTGGTCACTGACTTTTATACTGTTGTGTACAGTATGTTTAACAGCACAGTTCTACCGCTGTTCCCCCACTGGACACGTAGACCCTCATGGAAACCTGACAAGAATGGATTACAGTATGGTAGGACTGGAAGCGAACACAGTGCTGCATCTTGCTCGTCCCCCAAAGAAGGCTCGGTGCCATCACTGAATCAGCTCTCACATCTCTGGAAAAAAAAAAAAAAAAGAAAAAAAAGTGGTGGTGTTTTCTCATTGTTTATGGATGGATTTGGGAAAAAAAAAATAAATACGACAAATATATGATTATCCTTGAGAAATGAAAACCATCTTAAGACAGCCCGTCGCAGATTTTTCAGATAAAGGGGAATCAATTTTTCTTTTTCCTTTGTATGACAGTTTTGTGAAAATGAGACATCCATTTTATCCTATTAGTCCTCTTCCCCTCAGACAAAAGGAGAAGGTTTTACTGTGTGCATGCAAGGAAATGATGTTACCTGGCAAAACAGTTTTAGATGTCTTTGCTTTGTTTCTTTCGTTCAAGCAGGCGACACAGTGTGGGATTGATCAGCGCAGGACTGTGCAGCATTTGCAGTTCACCGGGTTGCAAAGTCATATCAGTGTGGCTCCAAGAAAAGTAGCTTTCCTTCAGCCACCTTTATAGTTGCACATTTAATTATCTCTAAGACAAGTGCTAATGTATTGCACTAGCAGAACTGCTTTGCACATATCATTTGTGTTGGCTTCATGAATTTATAAAGTGAAAAGAAACATCCACCACATATAGAAAGAGGATCTATATTTTCAGATCATTTAACTGATTGTATTGTACTGTACCTATCAACATTTGATGTGTTTCGTTGGAGGGTACTATGTAATATTACTGGTTCAGTTAATGGCAAAATTTTTACGTGTGTATTTTTTGTTTTTACAGATTACTTGAGCACCTATGAAATAATTTAAAGATATATTTGATCATCTATAAAATTATTATAAAAAAAAAATACAAGAAACCTTTCTCAACAAGACTAAGCCATCATACTACAGTTGCCTGCTACCAATGATTTAATCTCTTCTGTTTGGGTACTTAACATGCCATAAACAGTTCAGATTTTATTTTTTATTTCTGAAAGGACTCAGAGTATATTAATGATATTAGATTTATGTTAAAGTTCCATGCTTTTTTGTTTCTGGATTTATTTGCGTATGTACTTTTTTGATACTTTAATATTGCATAAATCAACACTTTGTTACCTTGGTTACGGCCCATGATAGGCTCTACAGGCTTACCCACTCACACATTAAGCATATTCAGTATTTGTCGAGGTGTGAGATCACGTTCTCCAAATCTGCAGGCTTCAGGTTGAAGCCACCTAACTGGTCAGCAATTTGAAAATAAGCATCTTGCCAAGATCAGAAGGATACGCCTGCATTTAGAGAACTAGGGTCACTACCTATAATCCTCAGTTTATCTCTTACAGGCTTTGACCTCTGACAGGATTTTGAGGCCCAGGAGTCAGAACCTGACGCCTCTACCTCCAAAAACTCAACATGATGTCCATGACCTTGGGTCACATTAAAAACACACATCCACACACACACGGGCGCGCGTTCCAGATCTGCTGCGGGGACACTACAGAAGCAAAGGCGCAAACGTTCACAGTTCCAGGAGAGTGCAGCTGAGGCGGTTATTATGTTGGAGTGCGCCTGTAGCATCCCTGTTCGTCAGCTCATAAGCACATTGAAAAGCAAGTCTCTTGTCTCAACAGGGGCCTTCTCCAGAGCCCTCTGCTGTAACAAATTAGCAGCTGCTGTGAGCATCTCAAAAAGATTGAGTGTTCCATGTAGCATACTGAAGCAAGCATGGGACACCAGAGTGTCTCCTCCAGCATGGGGGGGCAGAGCGGGAGCATTATGCCGCAGCATCCCTGACCTGAAAGAGACGCTCTTAACCACAGACGACAGCTGAAATGTGGGCAGACAGACAGAAGAGTCAACATGTTCTAGTCCCGCAAGGTCAAATAATGACGCTTACGGTTCATCAAACAGCGAGGTTTCCAGACATGGGAACCACAGCGAGGCAGTGCAGAGACATACCAGGAGATGACTGGCAAAAGCATGATCCAAGCAGAAGTGATCACCACTGAGAAAATGAGAGATCATCTCGCTTCCCACCTAAACCCTGTGATGCTGAGGTTTTTACGCTCAAGACTTAAACATGGGTTGAACTGTTTGACTGCACATATTCACATCATCAGTAAAGGATTCTTTACTCCACCAGATTCACTGACGTCATCTTTTATTGGGTGAAAAACAAGATGTAAATCTTGGTCCACACTGCAGGGGCGACTGAGACAGCCTTTTGAGCCCTTCAGAGCTCGAAGTCTGCATTCGGTAGGGCCAAAGGTGCAGTAGAGATTGAAAACATGTAAAAGCTTTTTACTCACCTCTCAAATTTTAAAATGGTGTTTATACAGCCATTTATGCTGAACTAGCATGGGTTAGGCTCTGCCACCCTTTTTGTTTGCTCTTGACATTCTAAATAGCTAATTTCTACCAGATAATCAAACCCAACAAATCCTGGATCGCATTTCATCGGCAACAAGCATCAGACTGGAGCTGGCACAGCTGGTCAGACGAATGAGACATCGTCAGTAACTATTTATGAAGTTCTGAATATTGAATAACTATGAATGTAATTAGCTATCAGACATGATGATGCTGAGACGTAACCTCCCAAGGGTTGAGTCTTGGATATCAGATAATTGCAATGAAAGATGAGTCATGTAATAATGATTAGCACGTTGGGGCCATGAATGTGGACTGGTGAAGCTCAAACTGATAATACACTTTTAGCCTCAGATATTTACATTTCTCAGAATGTATCGTATCATACATCCTTGCTAAAAAAAAAAAAAAAGTAACATTAAACCAAAAGAGGTTTTTTTTTGTTTTTTTTCAGCTGTTATGCCATGAAGTGTAGCGTGGTGTCACATGTTTTGTCCTTGTAATTGAAATTGGAATGAATGGATACACCACAGAAGAGACAACAAAGGGCGATTTGAACGGCAAGTCGGTGGATTTTATCAATGCGGTTAGACGCAGCAATTTGAATTCTGTTGTCAAGTATTAAAAAGCATTGTGGAGCCCAGTATTTTCTGAGTCAGAATTGGAAGTGAGGAGGAACAATCAGCAGAGCGTCTATTTGATAATAAGGCAGGAAGTTAGCTGTCTGGCCTCAGACACTGGCATTGTTTAAGCTTTGGCTCCGCTGCGTCCTCAGTGAGGCTTAACAGCTATGTCTTTCAAAGTAAAAAGCTCAGCAAGGCATCTGCAGGCGTACACAGGATGAATACATTCATAAAAGCCTGTACAAGATCTGTGATTGCAGCAAGAGATTTGGACTAGCAAGGATAAAAAAAAAAAACAGGTCTTTACTGGTGTTCCTGAAATACAGTAACAAATGGAAATGAAGACCAAGTTTCAGGCGTTGGTTCAATTTTTCCCAAATAGCTTGTTTTGATAAAAACACAAGTTGTTGTTTTTTTTAATTGAGATGAGCGGATCGTCTATTATATCCCTGCCTTGTGTATGCTTCTGTCCCAACTGACAAGCTATCATAACTCGGTCCGAAATCAAGCATCACTGTCTGACGCTTCAGTGCTTATCTTAATATGTCTGTGAGCCATGGTTTTTTCGGGGGTTTGTTTTGTCTCTGTTCATTCACTTTTGATTTGAAAAAATTAAAAAAAAAAACCAAAAAAAAAGACTAAAATAATGTTGGGTTTGAGGGTTTTAATAGAATGTTTAGAACAAACTGTGTTATGCAAGGTTCTCTCCATTTTGATGTTAATCGTTTTGCTGCACTTTTGCTAAAGCATAATATGCCGTGAGTGTGGTTCTGTGATGAGTTGCAAAATCAGATAACCAAGGAACACGTGGCGATTTTTGGAGCTGTCAGTGCACGCTGTTTAGAGTGTTTTGGGGGAACTAAAGTTGACAAGTTAAGCAAACATGCCTTACCATTTTTTAAAAGACTAAAATGGATTGCTTATTTGGCTTTTGTTATACATTCTTGTATACAGAAAAATAATACAAAGGTAATAATAAACATTTTATTAAAAGACTTCGTTTAAGCCAGTGTGTTCTATTTTTTTATTAACTTGTTATCATTCTTCTTCTTTGTTTTTTTTTAACCTGTTTTTCTTGAGCTTAAAGCATTTAGGTTTGAAGAACATTTATCCTTAAATCCTTTTAAATTCTTTTTCAATTTTAAACTTTAATAGCAAATCATTTACAATGTCAAGCTTTTTAAAAAAAAAAAAAGAAAAGAAAAAAACCTATCCCATTGAAATGAATGTTCATGCTTTGATGCTGCTAATGCTCATCATTTTTTTCTTTGGTTGCTCCTTTACGATGGTACCATGCTTTGACAGACTATGATGTAATACACAGTATTAAATGACTAATTTCTTTCTACATACTAAGTTTTACCACAAAGAGCATTTATTTTTAATTTGAGCTCTAGTCTACCTCTAATTCAGCAACGTTCAGCCTTGCTTCGATAATTTCACTCTGCTCTTTGCATTCACACCAGCCTGGCGTCTGATTCTTCTTGTCCTACTCATCACCCCGCGCCAGCCTTGGTCAAGGTGGAAGCCCCTGTATTCGTTCTGCATCACTGGTTTGGTGCACTGGCCTGGACCATCACCATCACCTTCCTCAGTCATCATGTTGCGTGGCATGTTGCTGAAGGAGGACAGGCGGCCATAGAGTCTACATACTAAATATGGCAGGTGGCGTTGTGCGCCAGGAAAAGCAGGTGTGTTATGTTTCCCGCTGCTTGATGGTAACCTGCAGTGGGTGAGGGTTCTACTGCGTTTAGGCTCTGCTTTCGTCATACCTTTTTTCGGGTTAATAGACACATTTGGATTAATTTTCAGACTTTAATTGACTTTAATTTTCAGTTTCATAACACTTGTTTAAAAAAAACAACATGCAATTTAAATGAACGAACATGCCTTGGTGCCTTTTTTTCTTTGAAAGCTCCATCACCATGGAAACCATTGATGTATGCCACACATTCTATTATGTCATACAGTTGTGACATCAACACAAACTAATTTTTGTTTACATACATTTTTTCTTAAGTTTTTAGTTTGAGGGGCTTTTGTGCTTCATTTGAGCTTTTCTCTACCTTTTTTTTGCATTGCTTCAGCAGTTTTAAGCATCGCATCAGAAATTCAACTTAGCACTTCAACATTCACACATTTTCTGCAGGAAATGCTGTTTTTGCTTGTTTGTAATTACTATATTGTTAAATCCATGTACCTGCGAGATGTCAAAGTGATGTCTATACACCAGTAAAATATTCTGGTTACAGGTTTAATGAGCTGGAGGTGTACAAGGATTTTGCAGCATGTACCTCTTCAAATTATCTGCATCATTAAAACCACCGAACTTGGAGATACGTTGTTTTCACCAAAAGGTGGTGATGACTTGATTTGCACTGTATTTTTTCGAGCAAGATTAAGATTATTTCAGGCAAGTCACCACACTCAGACTGCTTTCCTCCATTAAAGCAGTAGATTATAATGGTCGTCTCTTGGGCACTAATAGCCCTATATTTGAGAAACCATGATGAGAAGCTGAGCTAATACAGTTCTGGGCTAAATTAACGACTATTTCTTATGCAACTGACTTCTTTCTTCAAATGAAAACTACCTCAGTATAAACACCAATTAACCCTTATTTGGAAATATTGTTCTATGGTCCCTAAGCTTATTTGTATCATTTTAACACATTTCCTGCACTCCCCTAACCTATATTGTTTTTGTTTATTCTCTATTCCTTGCTGGGATATATTCTTTGAATATATCACCCCTGTTTTTTTTTTTCTTTTTCCACAGACATCTAAGTTATTTGTCAGAGACTGAATACTGCAGTACTGCGACCTCAACATTCAGATGAAATGAGAGGTATAATTCCAATAGTATAGTAAAATAGTATAGTTTGCACTTCAGAAGTCAAGAAATACATGGGAAACTGGTAGGAAATTATGCAGTATGAGGGGCCATACAAGACACAATCCACCATGACCCTCTGATCTTTTTAGGAAAGTCTTTTATTGTGGCGTGATTGGCTGAGGAGCATGGTGGATGATGTTCATGTCAGGGACTGATCAGCATGAAGGGGAGCTGAGATGCAAGTGCCTCTGAAGGAAGTTCTCCACCAGTAGATTGAAGGTACGGCCTCAACTCTTTGAAGCTTCATTTCCACCGCATGGCACAGAGTCGTCTTTTCTTGGTCCAGCGTGTTTTATTGCGGTTATTATTGTGGCTACCTTTGATGGGAGACGGAGGGCAGAGCTGTGGACGGGGCCGCAGCTCATCCTGCCTTTAGGAGCAGAGCTTCACCCTGTTGCTCCGTGCGTCGGTAGGGAGAGACGCTGTAACTGGGTAGCAGGGTATGTCTGCATCAGCAGGACTCGGCCCTCGCAACCAGTCGTCAGCATGGCGCTGGAGACCCACACTATACTCATGGATGGAAGGGAGTGAGCAGACACAATGCCTGCCTGACTTTGACAAACAAACCTGTTTCAAATCATCTTGGGGAAGTTTGGAAGAACTTTTCTGATCTGCTCACAGTGAGATTCCCAAATGTCTGGTGTGTTTTGTTTTTTTTGTACAAAATCAGAATCTTAAAATATGAAGTTTTGGCCTCAAAACAGCAAATCTGAGCCATCAGAGCGATGGACTGGATGTTAAGCTGATATTCATATGTTGAATAACCTGTTAACATTTTTGTTTTCCTGTTCTAAAATAATATTTCTAATAATCACTGATATAATCATTTGAAAAACGGGTACAATATCCATTATGCATTCATAATAATCTTGCATATCTTTAATGTTAGCAGTTACCATATTAAGCTTTTTTGTTTTTAACAATTCCGTACAGGTCAGTTTTATATGACATGTCTTTGAAGTGGCTTTTTTATATCATGACTCAAATAACTCATTGAGGCCTCTGCACTTCTTTCTCAACCTCTCTGAGCCACGCTCTGTACAGGCAGTTTCTGTGTCTCAGCTGTGGCTGACCACGCCCCTCTCAGGAGGTGGCTGCAGCCTGGGACGCTCCAAGCTTCGGGGTGAATGTGCCTTCAGCCGCCCTGCACTCGCGCCATCCTCGACGACAACCTATCAGATCGCGAGGGGTAACCCTAACCTTAGCCACATGCTCCAAAGTCTATGGTGCAGGTGTCGTGGCTGGTATCAGAAGCATATTAGTTCAGTTGTTCAATCTGGGGAGAAGCTCCTCAAGAAGTTTAGTGAAATATTTTGTGTATATTTAATTATCATGAAATCATGCTTGATCTATGTATGAAAGAATAAATTAATTCAAGAGTTAACTAACAGTAATGTATAATCTAATTTCTGACTAACACGGGAACAATCGGTTACATACAGTACATCAGCACGTCACACTGATTCGAGCAACGATTTACGTATTCCAGTCATCATGAATTCTGATTTATTAAGTCATGTTCATGTCCTATTCATCCGCAAGTCAGCAGTAAGTAATGAAACAAAAATTGACCAGTCACAGCAGAACACGTGTTCAGTGAATTCAAAGTGTTAGCATTAAGATCAACGAAGCACTACATCTCCATGATTTCATGTTATGCCCCTTCAAATAAAGTAGTAACCAGGTGCATCCATCAAATAAGGTTTATGTGGTGCGCCATTTTGAAACATGTAACCATGTGTAGCCCATTTCATTGTCAATATTCTCAACAATGCAATAATCACTTACCCGCATTCTGCGGTAAAAGTCTCATATCCACATTTCACCAGGTGCCCTAGTCAGCACTTTGTTTCAGTGCAAGTCCTGACACCATATACCTGAATATTATTCCTTGATCTTGATACTTATAATAACAATAATTAGTGGCACAGAGAACTAAGACTTTGTTTCGCTGAAATATCATGGATGTTGCACAGTGTACTTTATCTTGGCGAGGTGATGCCTAGTTCATCATGATCACAATACCTTGCAGATCAACGGAATGCATGTGCACTGCTATGACTGGTACAACTTATGAAATACCTTGAATTTTACATTAATTCATGCATAATCATGCATGACACACTATTAATGTGTACATTCTGATAATTAATGGAGTACCTCATGAATGAATTCATGTTTTTTTTTTTTTATAAATGTGGTCATGCATGAATCCATGATGAATCATGCACATTTAACATTAATGCTGTGAAGCAAAGAAAAACTGAAATTCTGGTGATCATTGTGACCCAGTGACCTTTTCTTTTGGTTTTGACATAGATGTACAATCCTTTCATTACAGTATGCAATAGTTATGATAGAAATCAAACTCAAATTGAGACTTAGCCTCTCATGAGAATCTTTCTTCTGTTTTTTTTTTGCTTGTCTATTATTCCTGAAATGTTAAAATTTAACTCGTCTTCACATGCTGATGAAATCAACTGGTCAAATTTATGAAATACAACTGACCAATGGAATGAGTCCTATTTGTTGTAGTTTACGCTATGCGTCCCTGTCGCATATTTGAACCATATTGTTTCCGTATTGCAATATGCTGTATTGACTATGCCAACAAACATCTTGTGAGAGTTTTTAGGTTTAGCAAGTTTTAAAGCACTTCTCCATAGAGCTGTTTACGGAAATTGATGTGTTTTGCATCATTTGTATCATATTCATGGCAATGGAATTTAAAATACAATTTATAAAACAATATAATGCAATTCGTTTACAAGAATTTGACCTCCCATCTTCATTTTTAATCAGATCGTGGCTCTCGCACGTTCCTGCATGTAATAAAGTCTCAGGAGACATTAAGATAAATATGTGAACATGGGACTAATCAAAGAAAATAACAGGAAAATCCAATATATTACCTAAAATAACAATGTTGATGGTGGTCAATTGATTTCAAAAATTATATTTCCTTGCCATGTAGTTTAGCAAAGTTGTTTATTCATATTAATTTATTTGTAATTTGTGCTCCACAGGAACGCTTGTGAATGATTCCTGAAAGGGAACCACACACACACACACACACACAGGTCAGCCAGGCAAATACAGCAGACAAGAGCCAAACCAACAGCATGGCAAACTTACCAAGGAACACAGGGACACAAAGAGAAGTGTGTGAAGACAATTTAACATCTCTAAGGTGAGCAGCACACCGTATACTGTATACACAACAGGGGAATTAGCAAGTGAATGGCAGGTGAGGCAAATCAGGATGGGCAGACAATCAGAAAACAAACTCAAAAAACTAAGTTGAACAGGAAATAAAGTCAAAATCCACAATCTCCCAAAGTTCTGTTCAGAATGATAGTAATTTATCAGAAGCACCTGGTCACCACTTTATTTGAAGGGTCATAAACATGATGAAGTTGCGAAGAGACGCTGCAGTGCTGTACGATGGCAGTTTAACTGCCGGGTCGTCAAGCATCGTGTTTGTTCCCTCACTCCCATCTGTGAGTATACTGTAGTGCGGTGTCTGCTGGTCGCCGGGTCAGTGTCCTGCGGACACGGACATTCCCTGCTGCCGGGTTACAGCGTCTCTCTCTCTCCACTGACACACACCGCTTAAAGCAGCACAGCAGCCCTGCTGGCAACTGCGCCCTTCATCTTCCAAAGGTAGCCACAACTTTTGGCCGCTGGAAACCCAAGTACAGCACGCCGAGTGAAATTGAGAAGATTCAGCGCCATGTGGTGGAAACGCAGCTTTATGAAATTGGCGGTTCCTTCAACGCAATAGTGGAGGATTTCCCTCAGAAGCACTCACATCTCTGCTCCCCTTCATGCTAATCGGTACCTGACACAAGCGTCATCCACCTCAACCAATCACAACACAACAAATGATTTGCCTTCCATTTTGACTAAGTACCTTCTGTTTCAACTATACTCTCACACACTCTTCTCTAACATACACATTCATTTTCATCATATATATATACTGAATCTCTGCACAAGAGCAAAATCTTTGGATGTGTGAATAAAGATATATGAATACGATAGTAAAAAAAAGTGAGTTATAATATACAGTATGTATGTAAATGTAGTATACAGTATATGCATGTATGAGTGACTATATATTATGTCAACAGTGGATACATTATGTCAGATTACCATAGTGGATTATGTCTTTTTTAAGCTGGCCCTTACAGAGCTGCGTAAAAAAAAAAAAAAAAATCACACACGCATTCACATATACAACATCTATTATGTCTTCAGTTATCTGCATGATCATTTCTGAAATTGTTATGAGAGACAAGCACAGTCCGTTCGTGCAGTGTTTCCCAATCACGGTCCTCAGGGGGCCCCACCCAACATACTTTAGATGTCTCCCTGCTCCAACACACCCAATTTAAATGAATGTGTTGTTTACCAGATCACTTAAATCGGGTGTGTTGGGGCAGGGAGACATCTAAAACATGTCGGTTGGGGACCCTGGAGGACCATGATTGGGAAACACAGGCTGGACTCAACCCACTGGCCATGGAAACCAAAGTCAATGATGACATCTTTCACCAGCACAAATCAAAAGCTTGGCTTCGTTAGGCATGCGTGGGAGCGCCTTACAGATCATAAGAATAAATAAAGGGAATACACTCACTAACCACTTTATTACGTGGTGTACCAAATAAAATGGGTCTCTGCTGTTAGTCTGTCTGCTTCAACGCTCGACATTTGTGTTCACAGATGCTCTTCTGCAGACCTCAGTTGAAACAAGTGGTTTATTGAGTAATTGTTAACTTTCTATCAACTCCAACCAGTCTGGCCTCTGACCTCTGGTATCAACAAGGCAATTTCTTCCAGAGAACGGCTGCTCACTAGATGTTTTTCCCTTTTTCGGACCATCCTCTGTAAACAGATGGTTCTGTGTGAAAATCCTAGCGGATCAGCTGTTGCTGAAATACTCAGACCAGCCCATCTGGCACCAACAACTATGCGTTGTTCGAACTTACTTAAATCACATTTCTTCCCCATTCTGATGCTCCGTTTGAACTTCAGCAGATCGCCTTGACCATCTTTACATGCCTAAATGCATCGAGTTGCTGCCATGTGCTTGGCTGATGAGATGATCCAAGACACAACAACCTGTACACTGAAGACCATAAAGGAAAGGGAGCGAGATCAAGCTCCTTGTGTGCTGCACGTAGTTGCAGAGGGAATCAGTTCAAGCGAGTAGCCTATAAAAGCTGTATTTTGGGGAGGAAATTTGATTTGGTGAATGCCCAAAGACACAGCAGCATAACATGATTTTGCTAGCTAGCAGCTCACTCTTGAAGGTCGAAGAGTAGAGGTTATAACTGACTGAACTTTGTTGCTTCATGGTTGCAGTAAATAAACATGAGTATATATATCCTACAGGTGAAACAAAAAAATGACAGGAATTTGGATAAGAAATAATTTTGTTTTGAGGGCGGGGGGGGGGTTAGGTGCAGTATATTTCATTTACACAGTATATTTTTCATTTCAGGTGAGCTAACAGACAAAGGGAGAGTGGCAAGACACAGGCGGCGCTGAGCTCTAACGAGTTGTGTTAACAGCAATCTATCAGTCTTTGAACTTGACTCCGTGCCACAATTTATCAGGGGATGCAGCAGACTGTCTGACAGCCAGGGAAGACAGAGACAAAAAGGTTACTCCATCGCCTCACCCGATGCATCTTAGTAGCTCCCCTAAACATCCATTTATTCATTTTCACATGACATCAATGGAGCAACACGAAACTGCTTCACAACTGAACAAGAATTATTCATTGTAATCTCTCTTTCTGTCTGTACAATTATTTATGTGCTTCAATTATGAATAAAGCAATGTAAAAGGACCAAACTCCAGATGAAATCCACAAACTTTTTGTATTTCAAGTACAGAAAGTACAGAGCTGAGGTTTTTTTTTTACCCTTCCCTCTTCTGTGGGATTCTGTGTGGATTGCTCTCTGTAAAGCCCCTGTGACTACTAAAAAAAAAAAAAAAAAAACCTTCACTGTTGAGTCATCGTAACTGCAGCTGCACAATCTCATCTGCTTACATAGTTGCAAAAAAAAAAAAAAAACATCCCAATATACTTACAATCCCATCTGCTTTATAACAGTCAGACCCTGGTTTCCACT